>JAOTQJ010000001.1:35418727-35429069 GCA_025642045.1 Solanum sejunctum | reverse complement strand
AAACAAAGTACTTCCACCTTGTAAAATGCACAAAACATTTCTTTAAACACATACAGCTGTTTCTTTTATCCTTCTGAGTCCACCTGACTTGTTGAGCTCATGCACTGAACTACTTTTTGGCCTTTACACTCTAAACTTGTTAGCATCTATAGTGATTACATGCTTGATATGTGATACGACATTAACTAATCCAGTGAGCGCCTTTATAGTCAGGACCCGGGAGGATTTCAAATGACTGAATCAGTTAATTATATCAATTTCTAGAACACATTATCATCAGTGATATCCGATCAATAAAAATCATTATATATAAAAACATTCAGCAATAACAATCAATCCTATCCACATACTCACAAATTATAAGAATATTTAGACAATAAATCAGCTTGTCATCCCTTATACATATGTTTAATGACTGTCTTAAGTCAGTCAATAAGTGTGGCATCCATACCTGCTGGGAAGTTCGTCCAAGTAGATTATCGGGCTGAGAATAAACCCCCTTCATCTCATTGAACACAACCCCTGAAGTTTTACATAAAAGTTTTTGTAAGATATGCAGAGACAAGCTGCGGATGCACCACTATTCGTAGAGATCAAAAAAGAAGACAAAGAATTATTCAAAGAAGCTACTGCAGGAGATTGATAAAAATACAAGAAAGAAACAGAGGCTTATGGGGAAACCTTTGAAAGTTATGTCATCTGAGGGGTCATTCAGTTCATAATGCCAACCCTCTTGTTGGAATGTTTGGAAATCCTCCACACATTTAGGGAAAAAGACTGCATCTAAGTAAACATCAACCAGGTTGTAGAAATCCTGTTTGGAAGAGACAAGCATATATTAGATGGAACAAACTTTAACCTGGAGGACTGACAGGTCGCACTGCTAGTTTTCGGATACGAGATATACCATAATGATGTTCAACATAAAATGTTGTCCTAACCTTTGTATTTGTGGATGCCACAGGATAACATGTCCTATCCGGATATGTGAAAGCATTCAGAAAAGTGTGCAAGCTTCCCTTCAACAGTTCAACAAAGGGTTCTTTCAAGGGATACTTTCTTGAACCACACAGTACACTATGTTCCAATATGTGAGGAATTCCAGTAGAATCTTTCCTGCATTAATATTAAGTATTAAGGCATGGGCTGCTACTCCTCGTTTTCCATAAAGAAACACGCAGTTAAATTTTATCAAAATCTAGATATTCCACGGGCCTTGCTTTAATTCATTACTCTTAACAGATAAAGAACTTGTCGAGAAAAAGATTCTTCGTGTAATTTTACAGTCAAATACCATGTTAAACCAAGTAAATACGCTCATCAGCCACATTGACAGATAAGCAGTCCTTGCAAGCACACTACAATACGAGAAGATAAACTTACGGAGGCGTCCGAAAGACAACACCGAAGACCTTATTCTCGTCGTCATTGGAGACTGACATTACTTCAGCGCCAGTTTTCTTGTGTTTATACAAAACAGCTTTAGATTTACACTCATCAATGAACTGTTCGGATACTTTCTCGAACCCGTATTTCTCAGCAACTTCATCAGCAGCACCAAGAAACTCTAACATGTATGACAAGAAAAAGTCAAATTAGATAAGAAAAAGAGTCAAATTAGACGAGAGCAATGCAATGAGTACTCAACCTTGAGATGATTGAGGGGCGGAAGTGGCGATAGCTCGAACTGAAAGAGGGTAGAACTGTCTTTTCAAGTTGATTGAAGGCGATATGCCGCGAACGTTACTCCGGACAAGTGAACGCCGGCGGTGAAGATTCTGGAGTAAACGGTGTCGTCCAGCTGAGTAAGAAGCGAATCTGTGTGAAGAGCGTGAGAAGATTCTGGAGAAGGCGAGACTGGAAGTGGAAGACAGAGAGCGAAGAAGCACCGCCCTCTCCATTGATGGCTTGCGGCAAAAGGTAGAAAAATGGAAGCGTGTGAAGAAGATTGGTTTTTGGTTGAGAGAGAAATAAAGAAATATCGCAGGGGGTTTTAGTAGTGAACGGTCTAAAATGATTTTTGGACCGTTCCAAATTATCGTGTTTGCCCAAAATTCTTTTTGTGGAGAATCATCAGGCCATTTTGCAAGCTTCTCTGCCTCCCAAATTAGTCTGTAAAAATTAGAAAACTATACAAAATAAATCATACTCAAAATTATTTATTTTTAATAAATTTAATTTAAATTTTTTATTTTTAATTTATTAATAATCTAAATTATTTATCTTCTTACTTTATTTTCTCTTTTTTATTTTATTTATGATATCATACTGATGTCAGTATGAATACTATGATAACTTTTTGTGATACTCCAACATTGTATCATATCGATATCATATAGAATTAATTCAATCATCTATAATATTTTGATGGTATATTAATGCCCTCTTGGTACGATATAAGGTCATGTTTTTTTAAGAAATAATTAAAAAAATTTAAATTAGTAGAATATATATATTTATTGTGATACTTTATTGGTATATTGATACCATATTAATATTGTGTAGGATTGAAGTTTAATTGTCTGTGATATTCCATCAGTATATTGATACTCTATCGGTGTCATATAGTTTGATCTCTTATTTTAAGTAATAAAACGACCAAGAGAAAATTATTAAAGTCACAATATTAAAATCTAAATTAGTATAAAATATATTCTTGTAATACTTCGTCAGTATATTAATACCATATCTATATTATATAATTGTGAGCTCATTTTTTAATAAATAAAATAATTAAAAAAAATATTAAAGTCACAAACTTATTTATTAAATTTTAAATTAATAAAAAAATATATTTTTTATATTACTCTATTAGTATATTGATATGCTGAAAGACTGAAAAGAACTGTTTAAAACTCCTGCAAGGCTTTTTCAAAATAAAGATCGGACTATGACGATAGACACTAATCGTGATATATTGAGAGATTTTGGAATTTTAATTCAAATGAAATTAGTATAGGAACGTGGAATAAGAGGTGGACCCAATAAGGTAAAGAGGCAAAAATAAAGATGGTACGCACTGGCAGCTCTATAGGTGGAGGGAAACGAAGATCACATTATTTTTAATGAAATTGAGGAACTTGTGACCCTCCTTATCAAATATTATACTTTGTTCATCTTTGATTGAAACAAAAATTCCCAAAAGCCATTTCATTGAGATAAATGAATATTTTAAAATTAAAAATGTCATTAAATATTAAATATAAAAAGGTGTTAGTATTTTTGTAATTCATAAAAAAAGAAACAAATAAAGTATCAAGAAAAAAGGTTTTTTTAATAATAATAACATATTGAAATATCATTAAGTGAGATGTAAATAGAATATACATCAATCTAGAAAAAAAATATGATATATGCATAAATTTTACCTTTATATTATAGTATTAAAAATTATTTTTGAAATATATGAGTCAAGTAAAATAAATTAAATAATAATAAAAATAAAAGTAACATGATAACTAATAAAAAAATCATGCTACGAGTAAAAATAACAAGACATAAAAAACAATGTGAGACAGAAATGAAATTACGTTCAATTCATTCATAAACTTGCTATTATTAGTATCTTGCTTTGGCACATGCTGCCTTATTGTTGAATTTCCATCACAACTTTAAACAAGATTAAGAATGACAAATCGCATGATTAAGCCTGGGACTGATTAAGGAAAGATGCTAATTATTCAGCATGGCCATGGCATTTTCGGCTTCTGGATCAAAAAGGTGGAACACATGTGGCTCATCTTTAACCTCCACAAGCTCCACCGTCCCCGGCCACCCACTCTTCCCTAACGCCTCCTTATAGTAAAACCCCCTGAATCTCAATACATCTTTTCCGGCGACATAAACAAGTACTCTCTCACACCCTAAGCTACACAAATTTGGATCCCTTTCCGGGTTTAGCAGCGGGTCATCCAATCAGGAGCTGTTGGGATTAGCGAAAAGCCATAGCTTCTCAAAAAGATCCTTGGCGCCTAAGTTTTCTCCTCCCTCACCGTCAATCGGATCATCTAATCCGGAGCTATTGGGATTCGCACTCAACCATAGGTCCTCAACGAAATCATTGTCAAGCAAGTTTTCTTCCTCACCGTCAATTGGATCCTTCCCCCAGAAATATGGACAAGCAAGGAAAATGTCATCAAGTTTCACACCACCCTCCAACTTTTCCAACCCGACCCGAATTGCTACATGGTGTGCGATGTTACCACCCGCGCTATCTCCTCCCAAATAGACGCGATTGAAATCGGCATGGTCTTTTAGCCATGGCTCATGACCATCACCATTGGCATGTGAAATGACCCATTTCAGAGCTGGCCATGAATCTTCATAAGCTATGGGTAACGGGTACTCGGGAGCTAACCTGTAGTTAACAGAGACGATGACGACTTTTGCTTCAGCTGCTACCATGCTAAGATGCTTGTTCTATGAAGGTGAAAAAGCAGATTCGAAAAAGCAGACGAAGAGGGGAATTTTCTGAACCGGGTCGACATTTTTGGGCAAGTAAAGTCTTGCTGACAGGTTAATTTGTGGATCGATTTCAACGTCTTTGATTTGTAGTCCTGTTTCAGGATCCGTTTGAGGTGGGACAAAACCTTGGCCGATCAGCCGCTGGATTCTACCATCTTTGTAAACTCTCAGCAATGGGAAGAAGTTATGTACTATTTCCGCCATTGCTAAAAGCTATAAGATGCAAGAGAAGGTTGGTGTTGCCATACACAAGTGCTGTGTCAATTGCTTTTATAATCAAGAATTTTTAGAAATTCTTTAAATTTGTGGATTTTGCATTGAATAGCCAAATCTTTTTGTTGAATTGCACAAATGTGATGCTTTAATCACGTATCTGGAAGATACATTTAGTAAGAGCATTATTATAGCAAGTCCTTTACTTATATACTTGTGGCTGGGGTTCGAGCACGAAACTTTCAGCCTATAATGTAAAGCCTCCTCTTGGTAGATCATTTTCAATTTTCTTCCATCACAACTTTAGGTTGTCATCTTCTATTTTACGATAATCCTTTTTAATAATTCTTATATTGATAAAATTAATTTTGTATAAGTTCTGAAAAATATTCTAAATGTATAAAATCATAAATACTGAATTTGTATATACTTACTTTTTTTCTTTAGATTGACAAAGAAAGATAGCATAGTAAACGACTCTATTTGCTCGGCTTGTATATTGACAAATTATATAAACGTATTTATATATTGATAATAAATTATGCAAATAAATTTTTTTATAACAAATAAAATTATAATTATAAAATATAATTAGATAAACTAAGAAGTACAATTAAAATAATTTTTTATTGCAATATGCGAAAATTTGTAGTACAAGTTTTTCTCCACCTAGGACTGGTTAAGGAAAGACACCAATTTTTTCAGCATAGCCATGGCATTTTCGGCTTCTGGAGCAAAAAGATGAAACACATGTTCCTCATCTTTAACCTCCACAATCTCCACCGTTCCCGGCCACCCACTCTTCTCCAACGCCTCCTTATAGTAAAATCCTCTGAATCTCAATGGATCTTTTCCGGCGACATACACAAGTACTTTCTCACACCCTAAGTTACACAATTTCGGATCCTTTTCCGGGTTTATCAGCGGGTCATCTAATCCGGAGCTATTGGGATTAGCGAAAAGCCATAGCTTCTCAACGTAATCCTTGGCACCCAGGTTTTCTTCCTCACCGTCAATCAGATCCTTCCCCCAGAAATATGGACAGGCGAGGAAAATCCCAACAAGTTTCACACCCTTCAATTTTTCCAACCCGACCCGAATTGCTATATGATGTGCGATGTTACCACCCGCGCTATCTCCCCCCAAATAGACGCGATTGAAATCGGCATGGTCTTTTAGCCATGGCTCATGACCGTCACCATTAGCATGGGAAGTGACCCATTTGAAATCTAGCCATGAATCTTCATAAGCTATGGGTAACGGGTACTCGGGAGCTAACCTGTAGTTAACAGAGACGATGACGACTTTTGCTTCAGCTGCTACCATGCTAAGATGCTTGTGATATGTAGGTGAAGAAGCAGATTCAACCACCGCCGTGAAAGTAGACAAAGAGGGGAATTTTCTGAACCGTGTCGACTTTTTGGGGCAGGTAAAGTCTTGCTGATAGGTTAATTTGTGGATCAATTTCAACGTCTTTGATTTGTACTCCGGTTTCAGGATCCGATTGAGCTGGGACAGAACCTTGGCCCATCAGTCTCTCGATTCTACCATCTTTGTTAACTCTCATCAGTGGGAAGAGGTCATGTAGTATTTCCGCCATTGCTATAAAGGCTAAGTTGCAGGAGAAGTACACTATACACAAATGCTGTGACAGCTCTTTTTATAACCAAGAATTTGCCCAATCATTTGTCCGTAGCGTAATTTCACAAATTAAGGCTCGGAAAACGATGAAATGTATAAAGATTTTATTATTAATTTAAAGTAACGCAAGATAAAAATATTATGAAAATGAAGACAATTATAATAAAACGTGACATATAGTTTGACAAATAATCCTAAGCAATAGGCATAACAGGTGGCCAATCAATAGTTCAAAACGCCGAAATCAATTAACAGGAATAGTTTGATTAGCAAGTGAGCAAATGAATGCCAACACATACAAAGTCATCACTCAACATTGATTATTATACTATCTTTATTTTTAAAATAAACTCTGAACATTTAGAATTAATACAGGAGTTAAAAAATAAGAACGTCACTTTCTTTTACCTCAGCATCTATAAAAATCAATAATGTTTCTAAAGGACAGACTATTTTCGTCCTCATTGATTTTCTCCTTATATTCTATTCATATGTTCACATCTTGATATTTTTGTCCTCAGGATCCATCACCATATATACAAACAATTCAAGTGAGCGTAGCCCATACGTCACGACCAAGGCAAGTTCTACGTGTCAATATTTTAAACCTATAAAAAAATCATTTCTAAGTGAAATCAGAATTTAAAACTTATAAAATTAAAATTTATTTATTAAATTATTTTTAAAATGAGTATAAAATTTAGATTAAAATTAATGAATTTGATTTAACTTTTCAATTTTACACGGAAACGTATGCTGGTGGTATTCCTTTTTATCATTTAAGAAGTTTGTTCCGAAATAATTACTAGACTCTCTGCTCTATTTTAATAAATAAGTAATGCATATATATTAAAAAAAATATTTAAAAATAAAATTTATATCATAGTGAATATATTAGATAATTTATCTTTTAAAATATACAAAAGTTCAACAAAAAAATGAAAAAAATTAAATATTCATTTTAATTTTTAAATAATTCAAATATTTTAAACTTTAAAAAAAGTTATAAAAATTTAATTCATTACAGAGGGAAGAGGGAGTAATAGGATAGGCAACAACCACCATCCAACAATTGGGATGATTGGACAATGCTTGGTTAAAGAAAAGTAAATCGTATTTGATTTATTTTAGGACATGAATTTCAGTAATCGTAAAGATTGTTCTAAATTATTCTACATTATGGATTCAGAACATTTCTCAAATGAGAAAAACCTTACCTCCAGCTTATTCCTAAAAATACTACTCAATTCCACGATTAGACGTTGGACTGATTAAGGAAAGAGACCAATTTTTTCAACATGGCCATGGCATTTTCAGCTTCTGGAGAGAATAGGTGAAACACATGTGGCTCATCTTTAATCTCCACAAGCTCCACCGTCCCCGGCCACCCACTCTTCTCCAACGTCTCCTTATAGTAAAACCCCCTGAATTTCAATGCATCCTTTCCGGTCACATACATAAGTACTTTCTCACAACCTAAGCTACACAATTTCGGATCCTTTTCCGGGTTAATCAACGGGTCATCTAATCCGGATCCGTTGGGATTCGCAAACAACCATAGCTTGTCAATGGTATTCTTGACACCCGAGTTTTCTCCTTCACCGTCAATCAGCTCCTTCCCCCAGAAATATGGACAAGCAAGGAAAATCCCATCGAGTTTCACATCTTCTAACTTTTCCAACCCGACCCGAATTGCCATATGGTGCGCGATGTTACCACCCGCACTATCTCCCCCAAAATAGACGCGATTGAAGTCGGCATGGTCTTTTAGCCATGGCTCATGACCATCATCTTTAGCATGGGAACTGACCCATTTGAAATCTATCCATGAATCTTCATAAGCTATGGGTAATGGGTACTCTGGAGCTAACCTGTAGTTAACAGAGATGATGACGACTTTTGCTTCAGCCGCTACCATGCTAAGATGCTTGTGATATGTAGGTGAAAAAGCAGATTCGATTACAAAGGCGCCGCCGTGGAAATAGACCAAAAGGGGAATTTTCTCTACCGGATAGACATTTTTGGGTAGGTAAAGTCTTGCTGATAGGTTAATTTGTGGATCAATTTCAACGTCTTTGATTTGTACTCCGGTTTCAGGATTCGATTCAGGTGGAACATAACCTTCACCCATCAGCCGCTCAATTCGACCATCTTTGTGAACTCTTATGAGTGGGAAAAAATCATCCGCCATTGCTAAAAGCTAAAGATGTAAGAGAAGGCTGGTGTTACTATTCGCAAGAACTGTGAGATCTAACCAAACTTTTTAAATATTTTATTTGAATTTTAGATTTTATTATGACAGTTTGATTTGCATGAATTTTAAAAA
The DNA here is from genome assembly GCA_025642045.1 of Solanum sejunctum. Taxonomy (NCBI): domain Eukaryota; kingdom Viridiplantae; phylum Streptophyta; class Magnoliopsida; order Solanales; family Solanaceae; genus Solanum; species Solanum sejunctum. The sequence continues at coordinate 35,420,425 of JAOTQJ010000001.1, read as the reverse complement.
AAGTAATAAAGATTTTTAATTTTATGATTGTAAATTAAAGTTATTTTTAAATGTATTAAAAAAAATTTATCTTGTGATCTTAAACATGTCATATAAAAAGTTAAAATTAAAATGTTATTAAAAAAAAAAGATTATTTTTTTTTAAAATACTAAAATAATAAATAAATTATTTTTTTTTAAACAAAGAAGATATGTACTATACTAAAATATTAAAAAAGAAGTCATTCATGACTACTATATTTCTGACTTTTATTTATTTATTTATTTTTCTATACGGTAAATTTGCTTGTGTATTGTGCTTGTTTCTTCAATTCAAAGTAGCCAACATAATATAGATGTTTGGATTTGGATAGCTCTAGTTAGACAAAAATCATCACCTAACATTAGCTTTTTGTTACAGTTTTTCAAAAAAAAAGGAATCAATATTCATTTTCAGCTTAAATTATTGTTAAAAATATTTTTCAAAGCATGTATATCAATTTTATTACAAAAATTAATTTTTTAGTGTGTTTTCGTACTATATTTTGTACAAAAGAAAATTATTTTAAACAAATGGCTACCTTTTAGTATTTTTTTCATTGAAATATTAGATAGTTAAAGTGTCCCGTGTTTACTATGTAAGTTAAAAGGTCAAAATTAAAATTAAAACTCAATTTATGTATTATGCTTAATAATTAAATTAAGAACTTATAAGTAGAATAAATTCGAGATGAGAATAAATGGAGAAATTGTTCTCTCTCCATTTTTCCTGATGCTCCATAAATGGAGAGTCGAGTTAATGACTATGATAGTGAAAATTTTCTCCTGCCGCAATGGCAAGTCCAAACAAAATTTCATTTCAATTATTTTAAATTCAAGTCCAAACAAGTGAAATAGTACTTTAACTTGTTCACAACAAAAATTCATCTTGATTGTTGAAAGAAATCAGCCAGCCATTTCATCAAAGCCTTAGCTTTCTCACAAGTTGGCTTAATCAAATGGAAAACATGTTCTTCCCCTTCTGTCTCCTTTATTTCCACTTCACCTTTCCATCCACATTTCTTCAGGACCTCATAGTATGTCCACCCTCTGTCCCTTATAAAATCATTTCCCCCAGTGCATATCAGAATCTTGGAGCAAACAAGCTTCGATAGCAAATTTGGATGTGCTGCTGGATTGAATCTTGGGTCATCGGTTTTTGGATTTTCTGGGCAGCAATACGACCAAATTTTATCTGGCTCATTGTTCCCAAAATAGGGATGAACTAATGCCATTCCGACAAGCTTGAAGCCGTCTCCAAGTTTATCTTCATCTAGGCTTGCTCGCATCATCATGTTATTAGCAATATTGGCTCCTGCGCTATCGCCTGAGGTGACAAAAATAAATACATTTTCAATAACTAGTTCAAACAAAACCAAATATGAAGATTTAAATTGATAATTTCAGAAAAAGGGAAAATACACTAGCTGTAGTTTTCATATTTTCTGTCAAATGGCATAAAAATGTACGATGATTGCATCAATTTGGGTGGGTGGCTCTTCAATTACCCCAATTCCTCTCTTATTACCTAGTTTATCCAATAGGTTAATTTGACCCAATCCGTCCATTTACAAGACAAGAAAGTTGAGAAGGGAATTACAACATTGAGAACCAAAGCCTCAGCAACAAAGTGAGAATTTAGGTAGTTAACGATTTTCCTCCATTTTTTTATTTTTAGTC
>JAOTQJ010000001.1:35384603-35415040 GCA_025642045.1 Solanum sejunctum | reverse complement strand
AATATATTTCTTTGGGATTGTTTGATCTGAGGTAAAATTATAATAATCTCAGAATGAAATGTAGAGTTATTTTATTATATATTTGGTTTGAGGTATAAAGTAATTCTTGAATTATTTATTCTATTATTTTTGTCTTAGTGATAAGATAATTTATCCTATATATAGTAAAGTAACTTATTTCAAACTAACTTATCCTAAAATAATATAATGCCAACCAAATGACGACTAACATAGTTTGATTAAATCTTATTTATTAAATCTTATTTTTATTATGTGTCATCTATCAAAATAAGAACATATAAAAATGGAGAGAGTAGAAATAGAGAGGATCCTTCTACCTCAAGGTGGTCCCCATTAAAGAAATTATTTCTACATAGTCAAGACGTTAGTGTTTCTTTCTTCTTTTCTCGTAGACTTATGTGTCATATAATGACACCTTAATTTTGTTTGTTTCTTTTTCTATCTTAGGCAATTCTCTCCAAAATTAATTAATCAAAGCGTTTAAGTTCAATTCAATTAACATGCACTATCCAGCTATATATATGACGGTGAAATGACGGACGGGTTTGGGAAGCCAAACGTGGCATATGCTTCGGGTGTTTATAATAAGCCAATTCAAGTTATTATGGTTACGTGGACGTTTGATATAGTAAAAATATGTGTATAAATATTAATCATATTTAGGTGTAGAATTAAATGAATCTACAAAAACATATTATGTATTTATTGATTTGATATAAGTAGGGGATGATAAAATAAAATCTAACTCTTTTAACTCGTTGAAGTTTGCACGGGTTAACAATTCGAACTCATCTCAATTCAACTCGTTTTAACCCATTTAAAGTTTAAATTGATATTCAACCCGAATTGACTCGAGAAAGATCTTGTCAAAATATTTTTAAAACACTTTTATTTTTAATTTGATATGTTTTATATAGTCAAAATGAAGAAAAATATAATTTAATTAAGTACTAAAAATATTAAAAAAATAAATAAAGTAAGTAAAACTTAGTAAAAGTTAGATCTGATTGAATCTTGATCCGACTCATTACTCTTACTTACTCTCAACTAAATAAGTATTTAAACCAGCCTTATCAATAAATCATTCTTCTCATAAAGTCATTCAATTTAATTTTATAATAGAAAAATTACTCAGCTATTGCAGTTTCACCAACAAAAATCACATACGGCTATTTCACCTACAACTTAATCAATTCAAGTGATATTTTTCAAGAAATATTATTGATGTGACAAAAATAAAATAAAACAAAGAGAATTATAGAATTAAAAGTAAGGCCATGGTGACCAGAAATTTATGTGACTATCAATTTGGTGAGCTTTAAATCTCTAGCTGATCTTTTCTAATGGTCCTGCCTTGTGGGTCGTGGCTCATAAATCTTTGGAGCCAAGATTTTTATTAAAATAAATCTAAATATATAAAACTTATAAAAATAAATAAATCAATATATATAAATTTTATTTTACCGATTCATGCAAGATAAAATTTTCAATTAAGGGATGTGAAATAGGGCTGGTTAATTTTTTCAATTAAGGGATTTGAAATACTCTAATTTGGAACCACGAGATAAAAGAAAAAGTTTATTGAGAATATTATATCATATATTAATATAAATATTATATACTTATAATAAATTAAGAAACAGTCTCTCTGATTCTTTGAAATAGCGATAAGATCTGCATACAATCTTCCATTTCCAAATTTTACTTGTGAAATATCACTAGACAAGTTGTTATAATATGAATTAAGAATGACTACTCTTGCTTCAAGAAATCAAGTAGATTGTTCACGAGAGCAGCAGTTTTCTCTGATACAGGATTAAAGAAATGGAAACAATGGCCTTCTCCTTTCGTCTCCATTATGTCTATTTCTCCACTCCACTCACTCTTCTTCAACCCCTCATAGTAATTCATCGCCCCTTCTTTCAGAGGATCCTTCTCCGCTACCAAAAACAGAACCTTCTTACACGCCATCGATTTCAACCTCGGATCTATCAAGGGATTTACCCTCGGATCTTCGAAGCATCTGCCGGTATTTGTCGGATTCAAAGCATTGTACAGTGAATCATTTTGAATACCAAAATAAGGATGAATCAGAAAAAGACCCAAAATGTTGATTTTCGAATCGAGATGAGTTACCCCTGCTCTGACAGCAACGTCATTAGCAATGTTAGCTCCAGCACTTTCTCCCCCAATGAACAATTTAGTAAAATCAGCATGATTATTTAGCCATGAATCTGGGCCTTTTCCGCTAGCATGTGAAATTACCCATTGAAATGCTGCCCACGAATCATCGTAGGTAGTGGCAAAAGGATTTTCAGGGGCAAGTCTGTAATCGACAGAAACAGCAATAAAATTGGCCTTTTCGACTAATAAGCTGATGAAATTGTGGAATGTGGAGGAACGAGCTGATCCGATACAGTAAGCTCCGCCGTGGATGTAAATCACGAGGGGGATTTTCTGTTTCGGGTCCGTTATTTTGGGAAGAAATATCCGTACGGAAACCCCTGTTTCTGGCTGAATTAGGACGTCCTGGGATCGGACAGTGGCTTGTGGATTGTCACAAAGTGGAGCATCGTTTGGCCGAACTAGTCTATTGATGCTGCCATCTTTGTAGAGGATGAAAAATGGGGTCATATCAACTGCTACTTCTTTAGTGTTGGAAGCCATGAGAATCGAGTAATGCAGAACAGTATTGTGAGGTGAGGAAAATGAAGAGTGATGGAGAACCATTAATGGTGGGAAACAGATATAAATAGCTTGAATGGACCGGCCGCCGGTTCGTAGTGGGTGGGTGAACCGTCAACCGTTTCTTTTTGATTAATTTGATTCCTTTATACTAGCAGATTATTATATTTTAAGGTTTAAATATGAAATATTAAGTATTTGATTAAAAATAGATGGATCTCGATTTAAAAAATTGAAAAACTTTCTAACTACTATAAGAATGAATTAATAATGACTTGTAACTACTATAATAATAAATTAACAATGACTGAGTTATTTATGCATATAATTTTTCAAATTAATATTCGATTCATTAAGATGTGATCTAACTATAAAATTTAAGTTGACAAAGGAAATAAAGAATTAATAATGACTGAGTTATTCATGCATATAATTTTTTAATCTAATAGTGAATTCGTGTTATGATTACAAAATTTTAAATTAAAAAAGAAACAAAGAAATTAAATTTAACTCAACTAATTTAGTGACTATAAAAGTACAAATAAAATTGCAAGGATAGCATTAATACTTTTTCTGTTTTGATGTAGTTGTATTGTTAATTTAGTCTATTTGAACAGATTAAATTATCAAAATAGTAGAATTTTTTTCTCTTGGTCTTCACGAGTTATGAATATTTGAAAAATGGTTAACCTAACTTGCAAGTATGATTAAATAGTCAAAAAGGCAAAAGCAAAAAAAGAGAAGAGAAGAAAAAGAAGTGGTAACAGCTAAAATTATTCACTAATTAATACTCTTTTTAGGGCATAATATCATTAAATCTATATATGTTGGATGATTCTGATATAGTTGCTGTTTTTGTCTTATTTTAGTCCATAAAAAAAAAAAGTGGTCTAAAGAGCTAATTAACCACACTCTAATCCATAATTAGCAATGTAAAGAAATTTTAGTACTCTCTCTTTTTAAAATTTTAGTATTCAAGACGTAGTGTTTCTTTTTTCTTCTCTCTTACATCGTATGTGTCATATAATAATGTCTTAATTTTGTTTTGTTTCTTTTTCAATCTTAGATAATTCTCTCTAAATATTAATTAATCAAAGCGTTTAACTTTAACTCAATTGAATTTACTTATCCAAATTGGTGAATGTTTAGGTATCCAACTATGACGGCGGAAACCAAACTTAGCATATGGTTGGGGTGGTTATAATAAGCCAATTCAAGTTATTATGGTTAATTGGTTTAATATAGTGAAAATAATTGTATAAATTAATCATGATTAGGTAATAGAAATGCATCTATAAACACATATCATGTATTTATTGATTTAATATTAGTATCTAATATAAAATTTATTTATTTTTTGATTGGGTAATTTGTAAATCAAGACACTTCTATAATTGTTTTAAATTTAACTCTAGACTCTCACTTAATCTCCAACTAAATAAGTATTTAAACCAGCCTCAACGACAAATCCTTTATTATTAAATCCTCTTTTAATCACTTCCCATTTAGTTTATGAATTCTAGCTGGCAAAAGTAGAATCGCCCGAATCAAACTAAAGTTCAAGTTAATTTCGCGGATAGTCATTCAATTGATAGTTTATTTTAGAAAATTTTTATAGTAAAAAATATAAATAAAAACTAAATAAAATAAGTTTTTAAGATAAAATTTTTAGTTGATTGATCACATTAGAAATCAATACATTATTCAGATGGTAACAAATATCAGGATCTTCAAAGTTAATTTATCAAAGAGTCATTCAACTATAATTTTATCTCATAAAATCACTCAATTTCGTTTTGTAATACAAAAATTACTTAACTAATGATAATTTATCTCAAAAAATCACTCAATGTTGTTTCCTAACAATAAACTCATTTAATTTTATTTTATAATTAAAAAATTAACTCCATTATTATTACTTTACTTTCAAAGTCAGACAACTATACACGACTATTTCACCTACGAATCAATTCTTTTAGATCTATAGCTAATTTTATTGAATGGTAGTGCCTTGTGGGTCATGCATGATGCTATCGTCCTTTTCACCACACAGTACTATTCATGATAAAGAAAATTCAATATATATAAATTAATTTTTACCTAGCAAGATAATTTTTCAATAAAGGGATGTGAAATACTGTCATCATCCAAAAATAAGTATGATGACACTTGTCTTATCTCACCAAAATAAGTCAGCCTACAATCCAACCATAACGTTAAGAATGCAAAATCATAATAAAAATAAATGTTCAATTGCGGATAATAAGTCAACTTAATTAAAAATCCCCAAAATCTGGTTATCACGTGCACAAACTTCTAATGTATTAGAACAGATTCAAAAGAAAACACAAATATCAAATGATATTGTCTCTAGGATAGAACAAAATCATAAATAAGAGTGAAAAGTTAACTGAAATAGCAAACAACTGCCTCACACAATTTCTATAGGATATCACAGACAAAGAAGAACAGAGAGTATTACGACGATCCGGGGCATCCAACAGTTCAGTAACTATGAACCATGCATAGGATTATTCTTGGTTTTAGATCGTTTGCTAAAGCTCAAATTTGGAACCACAAGAAAAAAGGAGATGCAAGCTTATTCAGAATATTATATCATATATTCATGTGTGTAATTAAAATAAGTCATAGTTCTCTTGTCTTTTTTTTTAATATTCCAAGTTATTCCTAGCCCGAAAGGACAACTAATCCTTCGCTGATTTGAGCTTCATTTAAGAATTTATCGTTGATCAAGTGATTGCTGCATGTATAAGATGGTGATCGACCTCCAACACTTGTTTAAGCGATCTAGTGAATTAATCGTCAGGCCAACCAAGTTTGGTTCATAGTTCTATGTATATATATATATATACACTTCTAATCATTTTTAAGATCACATAAGCGTAGCTTTTCCTAGAGAAACTACTTTTAGGATTATTGTTCATAAATCTATTGGTAGAGCTCAGAATTTAAATTACAAGAAGCACAAAATCATGACTAGTGCACAAAGAAAACATGATGTTATTTATATATATATACTTTAAAACAAACTTACTATTCTTGCTTCAAGAAATCAATTAGTTTATCCACGAGAGCAGCAGTTTTCTCTGATACAGGATTAAAGAAATGAAAACAATGGCCTTCTCCTTTCGTCTCCATTATGTCTATTTCTCCACTCCACTCACTCATCTTCAACCCCTCATAGTAATTCATCGCCCCTACTTTCAGAGGATCCTTCTCCGCTACAAAAAACAGAACCTTCTTACAGGCCATCGATTTCAACCTCGGATCTATCAAGGGATTTACCCTCGGATCTTCGAAGCATCCGCCGGTACTCGTCGGATTCAAAGCATTGTACAGTGCATCATTTTGAATCCCAAAATAAGGATGAACCAAATAAAGACCCAAAATATTGATTTTCGAATCGAGTTGAGTTACCCCTGCTCTAACAGCAACGTCATTAGCAATGTTTGCTCCAGCACTTTCTCCACCAATGAACACTTTAGTAAAATCAGCATGATTATTTAGCCATGAATCTGGGCCTTTTCCGCTAGCATGTGAAATTACCCATTGAAATGCTGCCCACGAATCATCGTAGGTAGTGGCAAAAGGGTTTTCAGGGGCAAGTCTGTAATCAACAGAAACAGCAATACAATTCGCCTTTTCGACTGACGAGCTGATGAAATTGTGGAATGAAGAGGAACGAGCTGATCCGATACAGAAAGCCCCGCCGTGGATGTAAATCACGAGGGGGATTTTCTGTTTCGGGTCGGTTATTTTGGGGAGAAATATCCGTACGGAAACCCCTGTTTCTGGCTGAATTACAACATCCTTGGATCGGACAGTGGCTTGTGGATCGTCACAAAGTGGAGCATCATTTGCTGGAATAAGTCTATTGATGCTGCCATCTTTGTAGAGGATGAAAAATGGGGCCATGTCAACTGCTGCTTCTTTAGTGTTGGAATCCATGGGAATTGGGTATTGAGTAAATTGTGAAGTGAGAGAAAATGGAGTGATGGAAAAACCATTAATGGTGGGAAGCAGATATAAATAGCTTGAATGGACCAGGCGCCTGTTCGCACTGTGTGGGGGCGGGGAAAATGGAAAATTTCTACGGTTGGTGAACCGTTAACCGTTTCTTTCTACTGGTATTTTTCATTTTTGGAGGTAAGACTCCCAATAAAATTATTTATATCTATACCAACTTTTGATTAATTTGATTTATTCATTGCAGATTATTATATTTCAAGAATTAAATATCAAATACTTCTTATATAATTTTATTTATAAATAATATAGGTATAAATTTGTTCCACTTAATTTTCATGAAAGAATTTGGTGTAAATCTTTTTGAAAGATTTGATTATAAAAAAAGAGTTTGGTATATTATAATATCTTTATGAATATCCTAAAGATTTACGGAGTATTCGAGATATCTTATCAAAAGAATATAATACTCTTTATATAATCATGAATTAGGTAATAGAATAGAGTAATGTCTAAAAGTAATTTTATAGAGTCTTATAAAATTTTAATATATACAATATTATTTGATTAATAAAAATAGATAAGTCTCAATCATGCCATGGCGATCATTCTGAATTATTCATGCATATTCGTTTAATTAAGATGTGCTATAGTGTATATTTTTTAGAAAGAAATATTTTGATACATGCATTGTAGTAACAATAAGATGTACTAATTATATAAATACGTGAATCACTAAACTCCATTATAATATTGAGTTGAATCACTAAATTTCATTATGATATTGAGTTGAACAAGAAAATTTTAAATTAAAAAAAATAAAAAATTTAAATTTAACTTGACTAATTTTCTGACTATATAAATACAAATCATTTTGGGTTCAAATTTAAGTCCTCTAATTTACTGGCCGTAAATTTCCAAAGAATAGCATTGAATACTTTTTGTGTTTTGATATTGTTGTCTTACTGTTGACTTAGTCTATTTGAACAAATTAAATTATTAAAATTGTTGAATTTTTTTCTCTCTTGGTCTTCATTCAAAGCATGAGTTTATGATTATTTGGAAAAATGGTTAACCTAACTTTCAAGTATGATTAATAGGAAAAAGGAAAAGCGAAGAAAAATAAGTGGTAACAGCTAAGATTATTTACTAATTAATACTTTTTATGACATAATATCATTATATATGTTGGATGATTCTGTATTAGTTGCTGTTTTTGGCATTTATTTTATTTTCTAATTCATAAAAAAAAAAGTGGTCGAAACATCCATAATTAACGATGTAAAGAAATTCTAATCCATCACTATTTTATGATTAAATCAACTATGGAGTCATAAACTAGATCTAAGAAGTAAATTGGAATACTTCCTTTACATGCTCTTAAAAGAACACAAATATTAAGAATGGCCTTATTGATTTACCCTTAGAACTTCACCAAACCTATTTAAACTTTCAAAGGAAAAAATTAATTGTGAAAGTAAATTAAAAAAATATAATTAATTCTATTTTGATTTTAAAATTAATAAATGATTTGGAACAATTTTGTTTGATAATGTGAACCATCAATATGAAGCGGAGAAAGTGATTATTTTTATTCTTAAAAAATGGATAAACAAAAAGATAGAACTATCATACATATATTAGGTTGTGGAGTCTGATATTATATTTATGTACTGAAGCGGTTAAACCTGATATGTTAGGTTGTGGAGCCTGTATGTTAGGTGCTACTGTTTATTCTCCGTGTATACATGTATTCTGTATAATTATAAATATTCGGATATCATTAATATATATGACCCTATCACCGTGTAATTTACCGATTGGGGCGTTACCACAAAAATATTTCTCTCTCTAAACTCAATTTTCTCTGTCTTCTCTCTAAAAAGAACATTTGTTCTTTCTTTTTCTTATTCTTCTTCTTCAACAACAATCTTTAGATCGTATTTCCTAGCACCATAATTTTTAAATTTGGTGTGATTAATAAACTTTTTTAAGAATGTATCACATTTTAAAGATATCGGTTCAAAAAAATATGCTAGTATCATTTTATTTAAACCGAAAGTAGTACTTTGCTTGATTTCACGTAAAGATAAAATTGTCTGTTATTATTCTTTTTATTTATTAATTATCATAAAAATAAAATTTTAATTCTATTTATTGCTTTAATATATTAAAGGAAAATAATTTTTGTTATATTCTAAATATTAATTATTTATTAATATTAAACATTACTCTGTTAAAATGAATTGTATGGTCAGACAATCGTAGCAATTATAATTTTTTAAATAAATATACTATATTCAAATATGACAAAATGAAAATAAATAAACAATTATATTGATTAGTTGGTGAACTAGCAGGACCAGTGGGGGCTATTGAACTTGTATTGTATTTATATTTATATTATTAAATAGATACTTCACTTCTTTTATTATGTCACGGGCCTAGAGTTTTGGCGTGCAGTACTGTGTCCGTGCGGCGTCTGGAGGCATCCCATACTGCTCCTAAGCCAGCCTGATCATATAGTGTACCAACTAATTTTGTCCTGCCATGAGCTCATCAGGAAAGTGGCAATAGTTCCCGACCAGTTGTGCCCTCAGTATGCTTCAACTTCCTTCATAATTATGTTATTGACAAGCGACAAGCTCCCCGAACATAATCGAGTCGGTATGCCTAATTCGGCCAAATCAATGCAACTAGGCGAAACAACGCCTTAGTGCTATTGACGCTCCCGCCCTGACAATTTGATATAGCCAACAAGTACACTTTTGCATGGTCCTTCACGATTATGAAATTCGATCCGTAACAATTAGCATGAGGAGGCATAAAAGAATGTTTGGCAACCAAATTAGCTGAGACTTAACTACTACATTATAAAATATATGTGCATTTTTTTATCTACATTTTCTTCCTCACATCTGCAATTGAAAATTGAAAAACCATTAAATATTTGTGATTATTTTTTAATTAATTTCAGTTGAAGATATTTGAATAACATTATTGTTAGGCTTTATTGAGCTTGTTTGTCAAAAGATAAGGTAGTGTATTCATTTTTTGAAACTTTCAGTTAAAGCTAATAATAAAACACTATTGGTTTTAACTAAATTAAGTTATATCAACATTAAAATAAGAATAACAGGTCGACCCAATCACCTAACTTACAAATTTATTTTGACAAGTCATAGCGATCTTCATAATTTTAATAAAAAATCTCAATTGATTGGCTTAAAATTTTTTTGCCTTATCACTGAAATCCTAGATTTGTCAGCATTTATGGCTAAATTCTGAACTATCAACATAAGATAAGTTTTGCTCGATGTTAGATTGAAAAGTCTTGACGATTCTTTATGTCAAACTAACTATTATACTATTATATTTTTTAATTTAAAATTTATAATATAATAATATTAGAAATGATAATTAAATGAGTTAGATCAAACTTGAACGAATTATAATAATGAATGAAGATCCAATTCAATTCAAATTTACTCAGTTAATATGGATCGGATTAAAATCGATAATAATAATCCGACTCAACCCAATTATTAGTGGAGTATTAAAATTTATTTTACCTTTTTACAATATTTTAATATCTAATAAAATTATATATAATTATACATTACATATAAATTTTTTAAATAATATTTTTATAAGATTTCTTTAGAATTAAACTGAAATGAAGTACGGCATCATCAATGCCCAAATTTAAATAAATGAGAGGAATCGAATTTGTCATGGGTCATCTGAAAATAAACGTTTTATATTTTTAAACATAAGAGTTTGATTGCATATATCCGATTCTTCCTCATTTCGTAATGAGCAAGAGTTTTTTGAGGCATGAGGTATATTGTTATTGTTGTTGAGAGGAATCGAATTTGATTTTGTTATCTCTGAAGCATGGGTCAAGCAGTGGACCAAAGTTCCAGAACATCAGCAGAACACGCATCCCAATGCCGTCAGAAATTTGAACATCCATTAATATTTCTCCATCTAGTGCTAGACATATAATCTTGAAAATCAAATTATATTATCAATTGTAAGAATTTTTGGAATTTGATATTGTATTTAATTAAAAGTAAAATATTAAGACTATAATATTTTGAATTGATAAAGACAATTTTCTTGAATATTAAATCGTTTAATTAACATATATTTTTTGATAAAGATTTTATTATATAAAAATTAAGGGGACTGCTAGATAAATTTATGTTTTAATTTTTTTTACATTAGAACAAAAATCAAACAAAAAAACTCACGCCGTCAAATTATGATTAAAACATGAGCTGCAGTAAGTGGCACAGAAGAACAGTAAAAGGAGTAACTTTTTAAAGATAAAGAGCGGTGAAATTTGCAAGTAATAATGACTAAAAATCAGGTTGACAAAATCAGCGGCCGGTCGAGACGGTGTCGTACAATATCATTTTTCTGTTTTCCTTCATTCGGATTCGGATTCGGATCCGGATCGTACCAGACATGAGACTCCACATTGTTTGCATTTTGCAGAGAAGAAGAAGAAGTGGAGGTGCTGTAAATCACAATCACAAAAAGGAGAAAGCGAAAAGTAGAAGCGTGATTATTGAACTAAACGGTCACTAAGGAACCCTTTCATCATTGTGCTTCTTCACGAGAAAAACCTCATCCTAGCTTTAGTTATTTTCTTTATCTTTTTTTTTTCCCTACATAATTATGTGTGTCTGCATGTATTGGGAAGAAGAAGAGCTGAAGGAATAAGAATGAATAAAGCTAGAAAGAAAAAGGGGATCTTTTTTTGAATCTGGGTGTCCCCAAATGCCTTTTCTCTATCTTCCTTTTTGAGCATTTAAGCTATGGCTGACGATTTCTGTTTCTTCACCAAGGTATGTATTATCATTTTTCCCTAAAAGTTTCTTCTTTTGCCTATTAATATGACACATTGGTGCTTTTTTGATCTGGGTTTGCTCAAATTTGAGCTTTTTTGGGAAGACAGATTTTAGGATGTATCTATTCAGATAGTGGAATTTGGGAGGATAGAGTGTGCACAGACACCTCGAGTAGGTAGAGAGTCTGTTTTCGATAGACCTCGGATCAGAGAACGATGAAGAGGTAGTAGTGACATGAAAGTAGGATCACTATTGACAAATATATATTACTCCTGTCAAGTTTATGAAGCCCTTGAGATACTATAGAGTTTACTGGATTCATTTTGAGAATTTCCTGCTTGAGCAAATACTTTTAGACTTGTACAGATTATAAGCAGTAAGATCTAAATAAAACCATATTTTTTCTTAGATCCTGAATCTTGGTTTCCTATTTGAGGAAACCTACCTAGATTCCCTTTTTGATTTGTTTGAATAACTTAGCAACCACTTTTATTTCCTGAAGGAAAGTTTGAATATTTAAAACGAGACTTATGATCCTAAGCATTTGAACTTCTGATTCAATTCCAGGATACTTTCATCATAAAGCCACCAAAAAAATCTCCACTGCTGCTGAGAATGGTGGTCTTACTATTTGCAATGATATGTGGAATTTATATATGTTCAATTTGTCTGAAACAAATTGGTTCGCGTTCCAGCAGACCGCTTGCGACTGTTCACATCGTTGATAGGCCATGTGAGACGACTAATGTTGACCCTTCCGAAAAACCTTACATTCACTTCCCCAAGCCAAAAACTTATAGCCGGTGAGACATTGACAATTGTATGTTTTTGTATCTTATTATGGATAAAACTACTGACTAAATCCTGCTGTATCAGGGCTGAGTGTGCTTGCAATCCTGTAAGGTTTTTTGCAATTTTGTCCACTCAGAGATCTGGCAGCGGATGGTTTGAAACATTGTTGAACAGCCATATGAATATAAGCTCTAACGGGGAGATTTTTTCTGTTAAAGTCCGTAAAAGTAATGCATCAACAATTTTGGAAACATTGGACAAACTTTATGACCTAGACTTTTTGACCAGTGCTTCCAAGAATGAATGTACAACTGCAGTTGGTCTGAAGTGGATGCTTAATCAGGTGAGTGCTATCTTCAGAATTTGAATTGTTGTTTCTGTTCCTAAGCATGTAATCAGAAAATATAACTACATAGTGTGAGTAGCTGGACTTTGTAGAAAACCTTTTGTAATCTCAATTCGTTTTATTAACATTGTGCGGCACTCGTGTAGTGATAATGTGATATACTTAATTTGTCATGTCGAGGTTGCTTCTTGATTTTTCTGATGTGAAATTTGCATGTTATGGTTAGCATCCACATATTTGTCTGTCATTCGAATTTGCTGTTTTCATTAAGCTTTCATTTCGGTCATGATAAGAATTTCTGATTAAGGAATTAAAAAAAGGGAAGATTGCTGGTGGAATTTCACAATGAACTATTTACTACCTGCTGGCTGTGTTAGCTTCTCTCGAAAAGCTGCTTAGATTTCTTTTTTCTTATTCAACATATTGGTTTATATGTGAAGCATGTTAGCTTTGTTTTCAGAGTTTGCGACAATGTCATTAACTTATTCTTTTTATTCACCTTATTGTATGTATGTGTTTGAACATATTTTTATTATGTTACAATTACGACCTAGCATAATAAGTTAAGTTGTGATGGTTTCTTATCACTCGACTGTTACTGTAATATGGTGTATAGTAGATGGGACACTAGTATTGGGATAACGAGTAAGATAGGGTCGTAGAATCAGTTACTTGAACGAAACATGATGTTATAGAATCATATTGAATTTTTTATGATACCTTCTGTTCCTCGCTGAAAACTGATCCCTGAAGAACCACATGCTTTACGATTTCAGGAAAATAAAAGTACGTGATGTGTAAATAGTGGAAAAATACTAAAAAGTTAACAGAGACGAAATGCTCGGCTCCTTACGTCTCCCCCCATCTCACCTATTTCATTTGGCTGGTGAAGATGGTATTAAATCCGAAAATAATTGGCTAAAAAAGGACTAATTGTGTGGATATGAAAAATGCAGAATTTCCATCCCAGAAAGAAAGATAGGGAAACATATATTCAATTTAAAAGTGAGTAAACAGAATTTTAAGTTCGATCTCGTAGGTACATCTAGTATTTTGCAGAAAGCCATATTTTATGTCACCACTGATCCTCCCATGTACCATTGAAACTAGGTAGGAAAGGAATTGTGAAAATTGGTCTGCAAGATACGTCACTTTATGAAGAACTAAATCATTATAAAAAAATCATCTACATGATGCATTACCTTGTGAAGAGCTCATATAAACCCTGTAAGCAGCTTATGCCTTGGTGGATTGGTTCATTTTGTCATGGTGTTGGATCATGATGGATTGCATGGACATTTACATGCTATTACAGGGTCTATTGCAGCATCATGAAGAAATTGCTGAGTACTTCAAACGCAGAGGAGTTTCTATAATATTTCTCTTCAGAAGAAATCTTTTGCGCAGAATGGTTTCAATGCTAGCAAATTCCTATGATCAGAATGCTAAGTTGTTAAATGGAACCCACAAGTCTCATGTGCATTCTCCCAAGGAGGTCAGTTGATAGATCCCTATGATTTAGAGACATATGCTTATGTTCCCATGCTGTCTTAAGCAATCACACTTTGCAGGCTGAGATTCTTGCGAGTTACAAGCCTACAGTAAACACAACCACGCTGATTGCTAACCTAAAGCAAATGCAAGGCATGGCTGCTAATGCTTTGGAGTACTTCAAAAGCACTCGGCATATGATCTTGTTCTATGAGGACATAATAAAAAATCAGACTGTAAGATATTGCATATTCTACCCTGATAGTTTAGTTCTCTTGTGAGGAAGCTCGTTTTTTTAATGCCATGTTTTCATAGATGCTGAATGATGTGCAAGATTTCTTAAAAGTTCCAAGAATGGATCTCCATAGTCGTCAAGTGAAGATACACAAGGCGCCATTGTCTTTGCAAGTTGAAAATTGGAGTGATGTTGAAAAGGCACTCAAGGGAACACCTTACGAAAGCTTCCTACACGCAGATTACAAAATATAAATATGCAGTCCTGGTGTATATGTAGCTTGTGTTGTTTAACTCTATTCTTTCATTATTTATGTGTAAGTAGAAGCTAGCAGGATTCGGCTTCAGCAGGTTAATCAATTTTGTAGCTGACTTGAGAATGAAGTTAAGCAATTTTGACATCGAACCATTCCCCAATCACTGCTGAAATTAAGCAATTGTGACGGTCCGTAATTTTAACCAAATTAAGTGAATTGTGAGGCTAACTTGATGTAAAGAGTGAGTGAATTAAGCCGGTGAAATATGTATTAGGAGAGACGCAATAAATCGTTAACACAACCAAATGTTTAAGCATTCATTTGATGCTAGTGCCTATTGTACTATATCAGAACTTTTTTGGCATCCACCTCTCATTCAGTGGTGTTCGATACTCGTATCAAAGTTTGATCATTTTGAATTTGTGCTGCGTGAGGATCCGAAAACTATTGTTCAATTAATCCCAATACCATTAGTTTTTAGCAAGAAATGTCAATTTTAACAAAAGTATGAATTATTATTCCATACAGACAACAACAATTTGACAGAATTATTGTAGTTAAATCTGAATTGATTTCCAAAGTAAGACAAGTTAAAAGTGGATCAACATGCAGACACTGAAGCCATGTGCATATTTATTTTTTCCTCTCAGTTTTGTCGCCGAAATCAGTTAGAAAGAAAGTGGACTACTTGCGTCTGCCTTTTTTGTCAATATGTTCCAATATTAGGCACGCCAGATGTTCGATAAAATACCTAGTTGTCCTGTTTTTACTAGTACTGGTCCCCTTTTGACGTATGTTTTTACTGCTTCCTACTACCTCAATTTATTAGTTAGTAAAATGTAAAACCACAATTTGATCCAAATTACTCCATGGAGCTAACGTATTATAATGTAATCAGTAGCCTTTTGTTGTCTAGGACAACAATTAAGTTTATGCTACTTCCAAGTTGCAATTAATAATTCAAGTATGTTGAAAAAAAAGAATTCTAAAATTAGAAATGTGTTCCCACTGTTTAAATGTCACAACATCTTCACACGTTAATGTGCTCACACGAGACGACATGTTGTCCATGAACCAACATGATACGCTGACAGCCCAATTAATTGAAGATGATACGTAATAAATAATAATTCGTTTTAAATTATTTATCATAATTATTAAAAATAATTATCTCAAATTATTTATCATTTTAAAAGTTTAAAATATAATTCATTATTCCCCTTTATTTTACTTTAACAGATCATAATAATTAACAAAGATGATACGTAAATAAATAAATATTTAATAAAGACATTATAATTTAAACATAAGTAAATGTAACATTGTCAAATGTTCTTCCTAATTAATACAATAAACGTGTTAAAAACAACATATAATCTATTATATGTTGTTTGATAGATTGATATCAACATGTAAAATAAACAGTACATACAATTTGAATGGAAGAAGTACTCCATAGTTTAATTTGAACAGTGCATTTGAAAGCACATTTTAAATGTATTTATTGGGGATGCGCATCCATTGATTTGGTCTGATTTTATAGATTACTAATTTAATTTATTAATTTTAATTTATAAATATGCTAAATCGATAATCAAATGAATAAAAAATTTATTATTAATTTTTTATCCTAAACGATTTAATTTTTGATTTAGCATAAAAGAAAATGTTCACAAAAAAGACATAATAACAAAAAAAAAATACATCACAAATTTCTACATTGATCATAGAATTATGAAAATTCCTCCTATAATCTCATGAAACAAATTGTGGGAAGAATATTAATTGTTTATACTTGTTACAATCAAGTTCAAAATTGCAAATAGAGAAACAAATACACTACTAAATTACTAGTTTGTGTTGAGAATAGATAAAGAGATCGTAATATAAAAATAAAAAGATACTAATTTTATATTGCCTACATATAAAAATAG
Source organism: Solanum sejunctum (assembly GCA_025642045.1). Taxonomy (NCBI): domain Eukaryota; kingdom Viridiplantae; phylum Streptophyta; class Magnoliopsida; order Solanales; family Solanaceae; genus Solanum; species Solanum sejunctum. The sequence goes on along the minus strand of JAOTQJ010000001.1, from coordinate 35,398,434 downwards.
TGTTAATATAATTAAAAAATTATAAGAAATCGATAAATCAATACCAATAAATCAATTTATTTTTTCAGTTAAAACTGATTTTTACAGGGCCGGAGTCTTTTACTCCCTCCGACAAATTAACGGTAACTCGAAATGTACACGGTCGCCGCCGATAAATGTTTTGACTTCAACGACAAGGAGAAGGGACCCACGTTCTCCACCGCGTACCTGTGGGTCCCTATATTCATCGACGGCTTCTATCAAATTAATCGGACGGTCAAGATTGAACGTCGTTACACACGAGATAGACAGAGAGCCTAGATCTCCTCTACTGTATCTTCTCGTTATATATAATTAGTAAGCCGACTTAAATCAACTCCCTTTCTTTCCTTCTTCCTCTCTCTCTCATTAACCAGCTACATCTTTTATTCATTCCATTCTCTCTCTAAAACTCCATAACTAGAGAGAGAAAGTGAGTGTGTGTGAGAGAGAGAGGGGAAGAAGAGATATAGTTTGAGTTGGAAAAATGAACGGTGGAGATATGAATCAGCAACAGCAACAACAACAGCAGCAGCAGCAACAGCAACATCAGCAGTGGGTGGCGATGCAGCAGTATCAGCAGCAATGGATGGCGATGCAGTATCCAGCAGCAGCAATGGCGATGCAGCAACAGATGATGTATGGTCATCATCAATACATGCCTTACTATCATCAACAACAGCAGAAGATGCAGCCGCTGACTCAGATTCAGAACTCATCTGAAGATAACAAAACTATCTGGATTGGTGATCTTCAACAATGGATGGATGAGAATTATCTTCATTCTTGCTTTTCTCACGCTGGAGAGGTTTGGTTTATCTATTCATTTGACTCTACTTACTACTTGTATTTGATTCGACTTTAATTGCTGATCTCATTGCTCTTAATCAATCGAGTTGTTAAAAGCTAGAACTTGTAGTATCATAGATGTGAATAAGATTTGACCTTATTTAGATTCCATTTAATGCATCCATCAGATGAGAAAATTTTGGGATCTTAGTCTCCTCTATTTTGACTAGGGGATTTCCTTTTGGCCATCTGAATGCTGGGGATAAGAAGGATTTTATATGCATTTGATTGTACAGAAAATACAGTTTTCATGCTTTAACTTCTCATGCTTACATACCAAAAAGAACTAGACTTCAGGTTGTCGCAGTCACAGAGATTCACCTTGGTCTCAAATTTGGGGAGTTGAGTTTGTAGAAATGATAAAATTTTAACTAGAATGAGACGAAGTATTGTTAGCTTCATGAGAATTCTCATGACTAGAAGAAAAAATTGCCAGCCATGTGTAAGCGGTGACACCTAGGAAACATTTATGTGGTCAAGAAGTTAGAACTGCAGTGGATGAGTCCCGGTCCTAGTTGCGATACCCAGATGGGCTTCCAATCCCTGCTTTCATGAAAAAAGAAGCCCATCCCATGTCCTGAGGCATCTAATGTCTGTCTCCACTCTCCGGTACATGGCTTCAGATTTAATGTTGGTGCTTCATAAGTTCTTTTTTACTCAGCCAAATTGGAGAACACTCGTCTCGCTTCAGTTCCTTTTCATTTGAACCTCTATTTCTAGTAAAACTTTGATATCAAATGGTTTCTACATATGAGGAATAGCATGCCCTTTTTTCTTTTGGAGCACCCATATTAGATTCCAATATAGAAGATTGTGTGTATCTTCCATAAAGAATCACATTTCTCCATAGATTCTCTGGGTTTTGGTATATCAGTTGTACTTGTATACTAGAAATTTTCTTTCCCGTCATCAATAATACATCCTTCATCCCATTTTATGGGGCACCATTTGACTTGGCATGATGTTCACGTAAAAAAGAAAAGGCTTTTGAAACTTGTGTAAAATTATTCATAAACATTTGTGTGGTCGAAAATCATTTCATTAAGGGTAAAATGAGCATTTTAAAGTTTTGTTTCCAATTCTAGTAAAGTGACATTCTTTTTGGGCCGGGCTTACAAGGAAAGGGTGCTACACGAAATGGGGCTAAGGGAGCATTATTTTACCTTATCCCCCCAAAAGAAATGCTATGACTCAAATTTCCACTTAGATTGTAGGATTCGAAGGTTATGACCACCAAAGAACCAAAAAGATGTGCGGACTGTTAAGTAATTGCTCAGGAAAAAGAGTGAATTTGCTTGTCCTCCAATAAAAGAATTAATTAATAAATATTCGAGGAAACATTATTTCTGACAGATGTTAATGATATTTCTACGGATAGTAAACTTGAAGCAAGATATGTTGATATGACAGTTTGTTCAATGAAAAAACACTAGAGAATGGAATGGCGAGTATAGAGAAATGATTTTCCATTCTCAAAACGGAGAGTAGAGCTGGAATCCCAAGTTGGAGAGATTGCATATTTTTTTTATTCATAGCTTTTCTTTCTTGGAATTCCTTTGCGTTACCTATGACTGTAAAAGTTGAGGGAAACCCTTCCTTTTGTGGTTGAACATTGAAATAAAATTATCTCAAGAATATCTTTTTCAAGCATGTACATCGGACAAGTATAGTCTACAGGAATTGATTATTTGGTTTCCAATTTAAGCGTGCACTCTGTGATAGCACTTGCCCATGAAATCATGTAGGTTGTTTCTGTGAAAATTATTCGAAACAAGCAAACTGGTCAGTCAGAGCGATACGGATTTGTTGAGTTCAACAATCACGCAGAGGCGGAGAAAGTGCTACAGAGCTACAATGGCACAATGATGCCAAATGCCGAGCAGCCTTTCCGTTTAAATTGGGCAGCCTTTAGCTCTGGTGAAAAGCGTGCAGAAACTGGTGCAGATTTCTCAATTTTTGTAGGAGATTTAGCTTCTGATGTTACTGACACAATGTTACGTGACACATTTGCTAGTAGATATCCATCTGTTAAAGGTGCTAAAGTAGTAGTAGATGCAAACACGGGCCACTCAAAAGGCTATGGCTTTGTAAGGTTTGGTGATGAAAGCGAGAGGTCTCGCGCCATGACTGAAATGAATGGTATATATTGTTCCAGCAGGCCCATGCGTGTTGGTGTTGCTACGCCAAAAAAACCATCAGCACAGCAACAATTTTCTTCCCAGGGTATGTGATATTGCATCTTGTTGACTTGTTCTGCTGCAAATCATTTACTAGTAAACTAAATATACTGGCGTCAGATGACCATCAGTATATGTTGTTTATGCTCTTGTCTTTCATACCCATGACTTCTGCTTATTTTATTTGTTTTTAAGAACTTTTATAGTGTTCGGGTAAAAAAGTGTTTAAAGTCCAAAAGTCATTAGTATTCCTAACCTCTGACTTTTGGCTTATAAGCCCATCCAAAGAGGCTCTTATTTTTAGAATCCGTGCTTACTTCCTAAATGTTCAAATTTTATCTCCCGAAAAAACAAACAAACAACAAAAAGGACAAATAAAAAAGAATAAAACAATTAATCATTTTCTATTTAAATCCAGAATCTAGTCAAATTGGAGCTTGACAAATGTAGTGGATGTGTTGTTTAGAGAAAGGTAGTGTTATTTTATCTCGTTGAACAAGTTATTGGTGCAAAGCATGCTGCTGTATGCACCAAATTTTGCTAAATTTTTGAGCTTGGTTTTCTTCTTTTGGTTTATTAAGACCAGTTATTTCTTACCTTTTGTGCTAGTAGTACTGTATTTGCATCAAATTTTAGATGTCATGTTCAGCTTTTTTATTGAGGCCAGAACTGTTTACTCTGTTCAGCTGTGGTATTATATGGCGGATATGCATCAAATGGTGCCGCATCCCATGGACCCCAGTCTGATGGTGATTCATCAAACACGACAGTAAGTGCTCCTTTTTCTTGTGGAAGTTGGTCATAATTTAGTTAATTAGAATGACTACCAATTCAACTTATACTTACACAAAAATAGTTATTTGATCTAACTTTCTCTTTATGGTAGATTTTTGTTGGAGGACTTGATTCTGATGTCACTGACGAGGAACTGAGGCAGCCTTTTAATCAGTTTGGGGAAGTGGTCTCTGTGAAAATACCTGCCGGAAAAGGATGTGGTTTTGTACAATTTTCTGACAGGTAAAAATATCTAATGCTTGACTTGAAATGCAATGTGGTTAGTAGTAGTGAATTGTTTTGTGCATCATTGTCTGAGAAACTTAGAGAAGTGATGTTAATTGTCTTGAGGCTTGGACATTGATTGGTAGATAACTTCAGTATTTTTTGTCATTTAATCTCATTTGGTAGTGTAACATTTGATAGAAATTGAGTTAAAATATGAGTTCTTTACGTTAAGGATCTCTGTTGTATGGATTGGTTTCTGATTCTTGAGAAATTGTCCAAGACTGAACAAATGCTGATTTGAGGATAAAATGTTGTGTATATTGTGTAACAATTGCTGTTTATGGGCGGAGTATTAATCTAATATTTTTGATAAGTTGATAACTAATGAGACAGTGAAGTTTAGACTTTATTTCCTTTTAGTCCATTGTTTTAACCTACCAAACTGCCAATTTATTCTTTTTAAAGCTGTGTGTGTAGTCTACCATTTTTTTTTTGCCAGAACTACCCTTATAGTATGTTGGTTCTTCCTTGCTTTTAGCAGTTATCAACTCAGCTTCATTTTTGTTCTCTAAACCATATGTTGCACTTTTTTTTTTTTCCTTAAGTATTCTATTATGTTCTTTTTCTGAATTTAACTTTAACACTGCAAATCATCGCAATCTTCTGTTGCTAACTATAGTGTGTGAGCAACAATAGACCTTGTAGAAACTGGACTTTTTATTTCTTATCAAGATGAAAATGTTATTGGGACTTTCACTTTTGTGTTGGGCCTTGAGGTTCACTGCTAGATGGTAAATTTCTTTTGACTCCAAGTGAAAGTAGAATTTTGTATGTGAGCTAAAGGAAATTTCTGAACCGTGGGATATCTTTCCTTTTCGGGTTATGGAATGAACTTTGAGCCCACCAAGTGTCGTGTGTGACCTGCTTGAAGTGGTAGTAAAATATTTTTAAATCTTATCAACTAATAAAACTGAACTTATGCTAGAGTACTAAAGTAAGCCAGAACAGTTAAATTGGAAAAGGGTACAAAGTTTTTGCACCTGAGAGTGTGGCTTAGCAATGAAGCGTGTTGAGAGCTATGAGTTCTCAAGTTCAATTCCTGGTGGAGGCAAATAACTCTAGGTGGTTTCTTCTCATTTATTCAAGCTTGGTGGATAGAGTTATCTGGAATCTAGGCTGGTGGGAGGTAGCACGGGTATCCTATGGAATTAGTCGAGGTTTGCGCAAGAGATAGTTTTAGGTTATTGCTATTGTATAAAATAGTGTAGTCTTGTTCTGTAGCTTCTAAATGCAGCATGAAGAATATGGTATATTTTCTTGGTACAAGTTAGAGTACAATCAAGAAGTAAATACCTTTTTGCTGAATTCCAAAGATGTTAATGGATTAAAAGGTCTTTTTGCTGTACATATCAGTACCTTGGTGCAATTATTCAAATGAATCTTACTTGTCCCGAAAAAACAAAAATAAAAAAAAAGGCAGCTTGCTTGACAACTTTCTGGGTTTTTATGTTTTGTAGGAGCTCCGCTGAGGATGCTATACAAAAATTAAGTGGAGCTGTAATTGGCAAGCAGGCAGTTCGTCTTTCCTGGGGGCGAACTCCAGCAAACAAGCAGGTATTTCCCACCTCATATTCTGTACAAACAATATCAACTGTCTGATAAAACAGTTTTATCTTTAAATATTAAAAAAAGGAAAAAAGATATTAGCTGGCTTCTCAATAAAACAATTAAATGTTAGCTGGTGATCAGTTCAGTCTGCAGCCTTTTGAAAGTTGCCCCTTCGCAAAAATGATTGAATCTTCTGCAATGCTACCTTTTTCAAGTGTTGACCTTTGTTCTATACCGAATGTTCAACAAAAGCTTTTCACCTTCACATATTTAATCCCTTGTTTGAAGTCTGTAAATGGGTTTGTTGATTTAGAAGTCGCCCCCTTTCTAAAATGATATGATCGAATCTTTTACATTGGGGCTTGATACTACTATTAAATATTTCTAATGGTAAATTTTTTGAGAATATTAAATTTTGGCCAATCTGAATCGTTAGGCTGCACTTGATAATTTTTTATCTCTTCTCCCAATTCTTATGTCTCAGTCCTGATTTTCTTTTGGGCGATTGAAACTTAAAGAGTCCAATGGCGAAGTTCAGTTTCATGCATCTTTCTGTATGCTCTCCTAGTTAGTTATCTTTTGCAGGCTGCAGCATCTTCGGTCTTATGTTCTGTTCTTGTGGTAAACTATCTTCTTCTACAACCTGTTTACTTGTCTCTACTTTTGCAGATGAGAAATGATTCTGGTAATCAGTGGAATGGGGGCGGCTATCATGGAAGGCAAAATTATGGAGGATATGGATATGGCGCATCACAAAATCAGGATTCTGGCATGTATGCTGCTGGAGCATCCTCTAATGGCTACGGGAATCAGCAGCCTGTTAGCTGAATTCTATTCAACTGCTGCTAAATTAGACATGGCCAAAATACTCTTTTCCCTTTGGAGGATTCAATCTAAATAGACTTGAAAGATTAAAGCATATAGTGTTTGATGAGAATTTTGTAGCTGGATTTGTTTTTATGACTTAGCGAGTCTTAAGATATGTGAAACGTTATACCTAGAGATTGGAGCTATGATGATTGCTGAAACTTATTTCGGTTTCTTCTGCCTTTTAAACTTATCCTGATGTCTGACTCTGTATCTTTCTTATAGACTTCACAGATAAACTGCCTAGGATCAAGAAATGAGGAGACTTTGATTCTGCTTAAGCTGTAAGTTCTCCAATGTATCAATCCCCTAGTATTTGATATACTTGTGTGACTGGAAATGGTTTTGCAATGAACTTCTTTTTATCTGTTTGGTCCTTACAGAGATTTAGTTAAGAAACATGTTTTTGACCTTAACCAAATAAGCATAGTTCAAGATCAGCATGTAAAACATAGAAATGGTGATAAAGACGAGACTTCATAAAATCAATATTTTATCTTACACATGATTTTTCAATTTGCTTTTGAGATGAGGGTTTCTTAGAAACAACTTATATTTTACCTTCTCTAGACTCCACTTATAGAATTTCATTGGATATGTTATTGTTTGTTGGCTTTTAAAAAATCACTGTTTTATGGGGAATGCGTTAATCCAAACTGATTCTAGAAAGGCTGTTGTGGTAGGTGTTAAGTAGTCTTTTTATAAAGCACGTTTTACCTCAAAATGAGACATCATGAATCTGAACGAAATTGACTCTAAAGTAGGTATGGAAGAACACATGTATCATTTTTTTCCCCCCTTCTCTGTTTCATTGCGTGGAAGAATAAAGAGGCAAAAAAGAAAACGAAGAATGAGAAGAAAAGAAAAATATAGGAAAAGAAAATATCTATGATAAAAGTATTTACTAGAATTGCAATTTTTGTAAGGACACTCTTATCCTAAAATAAAAAGAAAAAAAAAAGCATTCCACAAAAGACACTTTGATAGAAAAGTTGGAGTATTTTTCTTGACCATGTTGCACTCTCTCCATTTTTTTTAAAAAAATGGCCTTAGTTTGTTTCGGCACGAATGGTAAGAGAATAAAGAAAATTTTTTGATCTTATAATCTTAAATTAAAGTTATATCAAATTTATTAAAATATTTTTTTGTTTTATAATTTTAAACATGTCATGTCAACTTTAAGTTTTTTTTTTATTTCTTTTGAAACGAATTTAAAAAAATATATTATTTTTTTTAAAAACGTATGGAATATTAATTTTGTGGAGCAATAATTGCTCAAGTGTCCATCAATCGGCAAGTACGACTAAGTAGTCCCACTATGTTGTATTGGTCAAAATTGGACTATGAGAAATAATTTGAAATTCTTTTGGATGGTCTACTTTTCTCTCTTGCTACCCCACACACAAAAAGCAAAAGTTGATGTCCAAAATCACACTCGTGTGTCACATTTCCTTCCCGTTTACCTATGGATAGTCCACTTTTTACAGAATTTTACTCCACAAAACTGATTTGACATTCTAAATTACTCAAAAATTCAAACAATAATTCAATTTGTATGCACGTGAAAATACAATTACACTTTTTTCAACTTGAATATGAATATGTATTAAGATCCATGTTTCATTATTCTTATGTCCAAACGCCTACTTAATGCATTCAGTTTTGAACATATAAGTAGAGATGATCAAGTTTTCATTTTTACCCCCTATCGTGCATTTCTTTTTAAAAATATTTGCGAATGTATTATACAAAAAGATTTGTGGATTATGCGTAGTTGAAAATTTCCATTATTGCAGGTGATTAAATGAAAAATCTAAGTTGAAAAAATTAACTCTTTGATTAGTCATCCTTTCTTCCAGATTTCGCAATATCTTGAAATTTATTGATAAAAGAGATGTGACAAATCAACAAGGGCTTTAAAGATAATTTTATTTGAGTTGAGAATCAGGGCTTTTGATTATGGTTGAAAATCAGTGAAGTTATTGTTACTTCTCACAATTCTACCATTTATGGGAGTATTTATTCTCTCATTCACTTTTATTTGTCAAATTCATTAAGAAAATAGTGATTGATATAATTATTTTATCATACTACTCCTGTTTATTATTAAATTTTAAAAAATAATTTAGAAAATAAGTAATTGACGCTAAGTGTAAAATATGAAAAAAATAAATATATATTTTTAATAAAAAATAAAAAATTATTTTTGGGAATAATAAACTTAACATGACGATTAACTTATAAGACACTAAGCCTTACAATATATTTGTTTGATAATATAAAAAAGTTCAAATATGTTGTATCGAATAACAGTTTATTTTTACATTTAAATTTTACTTTTTATGAATAATTAGTTGTAATTTTGGTCAATGTATAAATGTTAAACTCGATCTATTGCAATATAGAAGAGCATACTTCATATACTTTTAGAAAACATTTTCAGCAAGCTGAGTTGGCATAATGACGTACATACTAGTATGAGTTTTTTGGAATTAGCAACAAATATTATTTATTTACTATATAGTATATATAGAAGTGGCAACGAAGCTGCTCTAGTAGACAGCAAATCGACATCCTTGTTTAAACAATTTAAGAATATATCCATAATTTTAAGTAACTTTTTTGTTTTAATTTATTTGTTCTACTTTAGTATTTTATATATTTTAAAATTGTATAAAAGATATTACTAATCATGATAATTAATAACTTAAAATTATTTTAAAAAACATATTGCATAAGGGTATGAAAGCTATCATAAATTATGATAACTGACAATTTAAAATATTTTAAAATAGAGTTTTACCTGCTCAAGTAAACAGCAGATCGATATGTTTGCTTGACAACCTGAGGGTATATCTATAATTTTCTTATATTTATTTCATTTTAATTTGTTTTTGTCTTATTTTTACTATTTTATGCATTTAAAAATAGTGTAAAAAATACTACTAACCACGTTAGTTAATGACTTAAAATAGTTCTGAAATAAAAGAAGTAATATATACTATTAAATTCAGTTGCTTAAGCAAAAAACATAAATTTATTTGATTAATGAAACAAAGCAGCTTCGTTGCCACTTCTATATGTAGTTCGTTAATAATTAGAAAATTACGTAGAAGGTATTGTAAATCTAGATATTAAACAGTAGAAATATATTTATATATAAAAATAAATTTAATAAATAAATTATATATATATATATATATCACATAAATCAAGATAAAAAAAATAATATATATTAGATCGTGTTAACAGGGCATCAATATCTAATTTACATATATATGAGACTTCAATGAAGAGCATCTTGAATAATTATTGTGTTAAAGATAAGATATGATTGCCCGTTTTTATAAAGTTTCCGTAAAAAAAAAAAGGAACAAACTTAGCATCAAACCACATATACTTGTCTAAATATCCCCTCTTACTCTTTTTTTTATATATTTAACCTTAGTGTCACTAAATACATTAAACACAAAATAATGGAGAAGCAACACATGAAATACATGTTCCTCACAGAATTGAGTTCATTTTTTCTTGTAACATTAATTCTTCATGGTCTAATTGTCCATGGCTTCCAAATGGATAATCAGGCACGTACGTTAATGTCGTGGCGTCGTTCAAAATTACAGACTAGTAATTCTGGTCAGGATGAGACATGGTCCATAGAAGAAAATAATTTGGTATTTGATTCTGATGAAGTACAACATGTTGGAAATATGGAGGATGATTTGATAAAAGATGGTCTTCCAGGACAGCCAAAAACAAAATTGAAGTTTAAACAGTATGCAGGTTATGTTAAGGTTGATGAAAAAAATGGAAGAAGCCTTTTTTATTACTTGGCTGAATCTGCTTCTGGAAATGCTTCTTCTAAACCACTTGTTCTTTGGCTAAATGGAGGTGATGTCTTCGTCATTTTATCTTCCTCGCTAAATTACTCGTAGCTAACATAATTTCATGATTAGTCTATTCCCAATTCATCACAAAATAAGATTACCAACGCATTTAATTTGCTATTTAGCTATAAAATTTGTGTTGCTAGCAATGAAACTTTGTTGAAGAAGGTCTTATTCCTAACTCACATCCAAAATTAGCTCAAAGGAAAGAAGATTGCCTAAACCTTATAAGGAGAGCACTCATCCCATTAACCACCCATGTGGGACTTTGTGTCTCAACACCCCCTTACGCTCAGTGCTTAGCATCTGGTGCGTGGACAATTTTTCGGGTCCAAACATTAGGTGAAACGAGCCCTGCTCTGATACCATATTGAAGAAGATCTTAGGCCTAACTCACACCTCAAAAAGCTAACTCAAAGGGAGGAGGATTGCTTAAACCTAAGAAGATCACCCATCCCATTTGTGTCTCAACAAACTTCTAGTTCTTTTACGTTTGTTTTTGTTTCAATTTCTGTATTGTGCACATATATCTGCTGTATTAAAGTTGACTATTAGCTAGTATTAAGGATTTAACTTATATATAAAGTTGACTATTAGATAGTATTATGGATTTAACTTATATATATCGTGGGTAATTTTTTAAATACTGTCATTATATTTTAATCTGTTTAATTATCAGGTGAAATACCTTATTCAACTGCCTAATGCATTCTTACGGATAATTATTTGTAACTAATTTTTCAATTTTTTTTAAAAAATTATTTGTAAATTATTTTTTGTATGATTTGATTCTTCTATAAAGTGCATAGAAACTAAATCTGAATATTAATACTTTATTTTTTTTCCTTCAAGCTCATATTTTCTTGATACTGATGCGCACTAACTTTTTATCCCGTTCACTACTAAGAGCATGATAATTGACTTAAAATATTAAAAAAAAGTTACACGTAACATTAATTACTTATTTTTTGATACTAAAATCTAATTTTAAATGTCAATTAATTGAAATAGTGTGATAAAATAACTATATTAATAATTAATTTTTTAATAAGCTTATCAAATTCAAACGTAATAAGTGAAAATGAATAGAGAGTGCATATAAATTTTTAAAAATAATTCATCTGCATCAAATTTGTAAGATTATAGAAAATAATTAATTGAAGAGGAGGAGATATATATGATATGACCATTTAATTTTGGAAAAGGTATTTAATGGTCCGAGGAACATTTCTACTCAGATTGGAGTAAATAAGTGGGGACGTATAAATTGAGAATTATTGGTCACTTTATTCGTATTGTTTCTTTTTTTAAAGTAAAAGTAAATGGAAGTTTTAAAAAGATTATTGGTGACGATAAGAGTTGTCATTTTGTATGGGTATAATTAGATGAATTTGCACTTGCAGGTCCAGGATGTTCATCATTTGGAATTGGGGCCCTGCTAGAGCTTGGCCCTTTTGGTGTAAATCCTGATGCCAAAACCCTTTATTCCAGAACATTTGCTTGGAACAAAGGTAATTTTTAGTTAGATTAATATGTCTGAATAATTAAGATGTAAGACCATTGAGATGTATGTTCAAAAGATAGTAGTCCATTAATAATTTCATCTATTTGCCTCTATCGCTATTGCCTACCTTTATCCGTTATTATTAATGTCGCTTATCATTATTAATTATTACGAACCATAGATAAACTCACCCACCACAATCGTCTCAATCAAGTTATCACCATCGATCACCACTAGTTTAGAGTGATCATTTGTGGATTGAAGTAAATTTGAGCGGATCATAATAGTTCACGAAACCAAAATTAGCTTGGATTGAAATGGATTGGGTCAAAATGAATTGAGTAATGGGTTATAAAATGGGTCAAGATTCGACTCAACCTAATCTAACTTTTACTAAGTTTTACTTATTTTATTTACTTTTTTAAAATATTTTTTATTTTGGCTATATAAAGCATATCAAATTTTTAAAAAATATTTTTAAAATATTTTAAAAAGATCTCTCTCGAATCAATTCGAGTTGCATATCAATCTAATTTTAATTTTGTCATCTCGATCACTAATACAACTACCGCCAAATGCCAATCACTATTAGTCGTCACTATATGATCAACCATGGTCCTTATTCACCAATATTAGATTTCACTATCAATCATTATTTTCAGCTACTATCACCACTAGCCATTGGCTACTACCTACTGTAATATCTTCATTAACCAACAGCATCCTCAAAAGCGATACCATTAACTATTACACTACATAATTTTTTTAAAAAGTATTTTGTTGATATAATATTAGATGAATTTAGTATTTTATTGAATTTATATTTATTAATTCTTAAATATGTTTATTTTATACAGTTGCAAATATAATGTTCCTGGAGTCACCAGCAGGGGTTGGTTTCTCCTATTCCAACACGAGTTCAGATTATGCACTCTCAGGCGACAAGAGGACTGGTAACACTATTAATCTCCAAATAATACTAATTGGAAGATTTTTTTATTTTTTAAAAATTAATCTGACAATCTAAATCATTAAAATTTCACCCTTAAATTACTTTTAATTAGTTTCAACAAATCATAACTTACAAACTATGTTATTGGGTGACAGCTCAAGATGCATACAGGTTTCTAGTGAATTGGTTCAAGAGATTTCCACATTACAAAGATAGGGATTTCTACATCATGGGAGAAAGCTACGCAGGTATATTTACTGCTACAGTATTCATTATTATTCCTCGTTTCTATTTATTTATCTTATTTTTTATTTAATTTATTTAAAAGAATGTCTCAACTTTTTTTTTGATAATTTTTAATTTTAATTTTTCATGTGACATATTTAAAATTAAATAATTTAAAATTTGTTGAGACAAAAAGTCTTACATTGGTGGTTAATAAGATGGGTGAATTCCTTATAAGGCTTAGGCAATCCTCCTTTCTTTGAGCTAGAGATAATTTTTGGAGTGTGAGTTAAGCCTAAAAATCTAATTCATCAAAAAAGAAATTTTATTTTTTAAAATAATATTAAATTAAAAGGGGACAAATTACAAATTGCAGTGGCGGGAGTACAACAAATATAGAAAATCATAGAAGCAGAAGATATTTGTTGGATCCATCTATCTTTCTAGTAGTGAGAGCCCATGATTGGGTTCTGTCAAATAAAATGTTAAATTTGTAAGAATTAAGGACCACTTTTACTGCAGACAAGTGTCTGATCATACAATACAATACAATTATGTCCTCTTCTCAACGCAGAATTAAATTGACACTTCGATTGAAAATTTTGGCTATATGTCATATAATCTTCGACTTATTTGAGTATATTAAAAATAAATATTATATTTAATTTTTAAATTGTTTATATTATTAAGTATAATTATTTTTTAAAATAATATATTGTTATATTTAAAAATTAATTTG
>JAOTQJ010000001.1:35359231-35378430 GCA_025642045.1 Solanum sejunctum | reverse complement strand
ACCCTTAATGAAATGATTTTTGCAAATATATCTTAAAATAATTTTAGACCATAAATTTTAAAAGTCTTACTTTTTTTTAAATACTCTATTGAGTCAAAAAGTATCACATAAAATGGAACGGATAAAATATTTTTTGATAAATTAATAGTGAACAAGTAATTATGTGTGACAGTGGTCGAATAGACAGCTAATATTGCTGGATGACAGGATTCTATGTGCCAGAGCTAGCAGACATCATTGTCAATAGGAACATGCTGCCCACTACAAACTTCAAAATCCAATTTAAAGGAATCATGGTAATATTTCATTTAGTTTTTCACCTTTTCATTTCATTTAATTTATCTATCTGTTACATTATCATATATCTAACTTGTATGTCTACTTAGACTGATTACTTGATTGATTTATTTTAAATATTTTTAAATTAAAATAATTAGAAGTCAATTCAAACAAGTTCTGTGACTCAATTTGGTTCGCAGGAACCTATAAATGTGTCCAATGAAAAAAAGTTGAAAATGTTAACAAGATATTTATTTATTAAAAAAGGAATATTTGAGTGCCTCTAGGATTTTAATTCTACAATCTAAAGTTGAATTTGTTGAGATACAAAGTCCCACATTGGTAGTTAATGGAATGAGTGGTCTCCTTATAAGGTTTAGGCAATCCTCCTCCTTTTGAGCTAGCATTTGAGGTTTGAGTTAGACCTAAAATCTTTTTTAACATGGTATCAGAGCAGGACTGGGCGTGAGGGGGGTGTTAAGACATAAAGTCCCACATTCAGCATCAGATGCTAAGCACTTGTCGTGAGGGGGGGTGTTGAGACACAAAGTCCCACATTGGTGGTTAATGGGATGGGTGGTCTCCGGTTTAGGCAATCCGACACAAAATCCCACATTGGTGGTTAATGGGATGGGTGGTCTCCGGTTTAGACAATCATCCTCCCTTGAGTTAGGCCTAAGATCTATTTCAACAAAATTTAAGCCATTCCAAGTAATCTGTGTAGGAGTATGCATGTATGTGTATTGTATGTACTTTTAATGTCAAATACATAAGTTGCGGGCACTTAAACTTGTCTCTCAGAAAATTAATTAGTAACTCACTTAAATTTTTACAGATGACCTTTTATCCCTAATCTTATTCAAAGTCGAATTAACATCCCCTCAAGACATACGTTAGTAGTAATTAATGGCGATATACTCTCTTATAGGAAATTTCGTTACATGCTTATAAGTTATAAATGACTACCACTTGTATTTGATACTTAAGAACAAATAAAAATAAAAATGGGGCATAGAAGCCCATATAACACAAAATTCTAGGGCATTCTCAGACAAATATACACTTTTGGTATGTTATATACACATTTTTTCAAGACTAAAATATATATCTGTTGTTTTTCAATTACCTTAAAAATAGCTATTCAATGTATAGTCATGTGTAGGTTGTGAATATTTCATGTATAGTCAAGTTATTTTTTCAATTTTTGATACGATCATTAGATGTATAGTTATATGTAGTCAGTATATATTTCATATATTTTTTAATATAACATAAGCATATTTAGTATATAATTCATGTATAAGTAATCTATATTGTATAATCATTGTGTACTTTCTATGACTTTTGGCAATATACAATCACTATACATTTCTTATGACTTTTGACTATTTTTATGTAAACAAAACACTATATTTGTTGTAAAGTAATTATATCTAAGATGAAATTTAATTGAATGCAGATAGGAAATGGTATAATGAACGATGACACAGACTCACAAGGGCAATTGGATTATTTATGGAGCCATGCACTAATCTCAGACGAGACTCATCTAGGCATCCAACAACATTGCAAAAGCCAAACAGAGTATACAAAAACATGTGAACATTTTCAAAGAACAGCACAAACTGAGGTTGGAAACATAGATCCTTACAACATCTATGGTCCCCTCTGTTCCATTGATGATGATGATTCATCATCATCAAGAAGGAGAGTATCCAAGAAATATGGATATGATCCTTGCGGACAACATTACGTTCGCAATTATCTCAATCTTCCACACGTTCAAAAAGCCTTGCATGCCAACCTCACCAACCTTCCTAATCCTTGGGATTCTTGCAGGTAAATTACACCGATAATATACAAATTATTTACACTGTCAGTGTATATACCTTAAAAGTATTTTTACATGTATATTTGTTAGCAACCTGTCTTGGAAGGATAGTCCATCAAGTATGTTTCCAATATACAAAAGACTTATTGCATCTGGTCTCAGGATACTTCTTTACAGGTAAATTAATTAATTAATTAATGTTTATGATAATTTGTTCCAACAAAGATTAACTAATTAATTCATTTTGTGTGGTAACAGTGGAGATGTAGATGCAGTGGTTTCAGTAACTTCAACTCGTTATAGCATTAGTGCTATGAACCTTACAGTCATCAAACCTTGGCATGTTTGGCAGGATGATACAAAAGAAGTAGGTCTAATTAATTCTTTTATTATATAGTATACAAAATAAAAATATAAATCTCATGAACTATTTGATTTTCTTTTTTTTGTTCGTTAATTTAAAATATAATTTATGCAGGTAGCTGGATATATGGTGGTGTATGATGGATTGTCTTTTGCAACAGTTAGGGGAGCAGGGCATCAAGTTCCACAATTTCAACCACGTAGAGCTTTTGCTTTGTTGAATATGTTCTTAGCCAATTATTTTTAGCATTGGAAGTCCCTTTCAAATTCATCATATTCCAATAGTTGGACATATTTTATTCATCAAATTCTTGTTTTCATCTTGGAGTCCTGATGAGCAAGAATTATGTTGAAGTACCTTGGCTTCAAAACTATTTGGTAATTAATTAAATTCAATGCAAGTTTAAATTAATTGAGCAATTAGGTGTATAATGCATTCCGTTAGCGGGGTTAAAGTTGAAACATTGTTAAGTTACAATGTCTCATCACCTCTGAAATGAGGCATGCAAGGAAGTCATTACGAAGAAATTTTACGAGTTACGAAAAAAGTTTCGAGCTTATATTGCTCATGGATTGAAAACAGTAATTGAACTCTATGAGTAACCCAACAAATCAAATAATGAAATTGAGAATTACATGAACTTAGAAGTACCTAAGCTACTAATTTATGAGAAAAAAAGACTTTTTTTCTTCTCTTTCAAAAAGTAAAGTCAAAAGGAGGGAAGGTTGGTTATGACCTTGTTGGATGGATTAAATTATGCTCAATTTATTGATTTGACCCATTTTGTCATATTCAAAATGATAAAGAAATAAATCTTGGATCAAATTCAACATTTAAAATTAATTCATGGAGAAATGAAAATTGCTCAAAATCATATAAAGAAATGGAGTAATATATAATCTCCGTCCCAAGATAGTGCGTGTCATGGGTGAACTACGAGTCTATAATGGAGTAGTACTAATAATTTTTCTTGAGTTCATATATGCATGATCGATCAATGTAATACTCATCTTTACTCTATCTATTTTTGAAGCCTTTTCCTTTTCGATCTGATCGAGAACAACACAAAAATGAAGACAACAATCTCCTTAGTATATAGTAGTACGAGTACTTTATTTTGTCAATTCCCCGAGTGGTTGAAACAATTTATTAAGGAATAAGTTGTGGATGTTAAATGCGTATGGCGATTTAACCAAAGAGCACAAATGACGAAAATGTTTGTTTAATTTGAGTACAAGAAAAATTATTTGACGACCTTCTCAACGTTTTGCGTAGGCTATATAATAAACAAGAGTAATCGTTATCACTCACCATTTCTTGTTTCATTGAATTGTGAAGGAAGAGAATGAATATTTCCTATGTTTTAAGTCTTTTTCTGATTTTATTCTACCTAAGTGCCCAACAATGTTACGCAGGGGAAGCAGATGTTCTACGTGGATTTCTCAAGTCTCGACGGGCAAAAACAACAAGTGTTATAAACCGCATCCCAGCACTTGCTGAGAAACAGAGATCAGTGTCAACGTTCATAGTGCCACAGGTAGGATCAAAGGAAAATGACAAGATCTCGGCATTGCCAGGGCAACCAAGTGGGATCAATTTTGCTCAATATTCAGGATATGTGACTGTTGATGCTGATGCTGGTAGAGCTTTGTTCTATTACTTGGCGGAATCGTCTAATGAACCTACTACAAAGCCTCTTGTTTTGTGGCTAAATGGAGGTAAATACACACATCACGCTACTAGATTGTCTTTCGAACTTAACGTTAGGACTATATGCATATTTTCAAGTATGCTTAGAAAAGGACAGGTACATTCCATTTTACCTCTCATAGCCATAAATCAAATTATAATGGTATGTTAAAAGAACACAAGTTGTAAGGTTACATTTTGTATGAATTTGATAGGACCTGGTTGCTCTTCGTTCGGGAATGGAGGGATGGTGGAACTTGGACCATTCCGAGTCAATAAAGACGGGAAAACCTTGTGGCTCAATCAATTTGCCTGGAACAATGGTACTCAATAGCAAAATCTATAATCAGTACTTGAAAAAAACAGAAACCTATAAATAACAATGACATTTCTGTGACTATAATTATGCAGTGGCAAATGTCCTCTTTTTAGAATCACCAGCTGGCGTTGGATTCTCGTATTCGAATACATCATCAGATTATATTACTGGAGATGAAAAGACTAGACGAGACAGTTTCACCTTTCTTGTCAATTGGATGGAAAGATTCCCAGAATATAAACACTGCGATTTTTACATTGTTGGGGAGAGTTACGCTGGTCATTATGTACCCCAACTTGCTCAGCTAATCTTATCTCACAAGAAGACAGAACCCAACCTTGTCATTAACTTGCAAGGAATAGCTGTAAGCTAATTAAACTTGTTCAAATGATAATCACCTTTTATTAATCCTGATTAGACCACTAAATGTTATGTTATTTGCATATTACTGCATGATTTTCAGACTGGAAATGCCGTTCTCGACCAAGAAACTTGGAGCAGTGGTTCATACGATTTTTATTGGTCGCACGCACTAATATCAGATGAAGTCCATGAAGGAATTGTGAAGAATTGCAACTTCTCCTCAGAAACGTCTACCTCAGAAGCTTGTGATGAGTACACAAGCGAAGCAGATTCATGTCAAGCCAACATATATCCTTACAACACATATTCCCAATTGTGCAGCTCCCCTGCCTATACTTCCCTTCCTGTAAGTTCCACTGACTAACAACTCATGTGTTCCATGAATGAAGGCATTCTATGCCCTAATGATTTATAGCATAACTTTTTCTTTTGTGCATCATAACAGATAGATGGATTCGATCCATGCTCCTCTGATTACGTAGATAATTACCTAAACACTGCTGAAGTACAAAAGGCACTTCATGTCAGAGATATACCCCATTACTGGGAATCCTGCAAGTAATAGATACTGTGATTTTATAAAAACATTTTCATTCTTCAGATTGAAATTACTAATCTTTTCCCATCTCGTTTTTGGATTAATTTGATCGCTTGTGCAGTGGTTACATACACGTCTCTTGGCAAGACTCCCCTGATACTGTTCTGCCAATCTTTCAAGAACTCATGCAAAGTGGAATTCGGGTTTGGATATATAGGTAAGTAAATCAAGCAAGGAATATAATAAGCAGTCACTATAATAATAAATCTTAAAAATTCCAAAATAATAGATCTTTCTGCGAGCTCAAGCCACTCTGCTTCATCCTTTTTATTGTTCCAGCGGAGACATAGATCATATTTTGCCTGTAACAACAAGTAGATATGCTATAGACAAAATTAAAACACCAGTCAAAACGGCATGGTACCCGTGGTTCTTCCAAGGGGAGGTAATTTACCAAGTTGTCGATCTTCAACTCTACCATTTCTTAATTTCCGATATATCATGTATGAATATGAATTATGTATTCCATATCTCCAGGTTGGTGGTTACGCAGTAGAGTACCAGAACTTGACATTCGTGACAGTACGAGGAGCAGGACATTTCGTGCCAAGCTATCAACCTGGTCGTGCATTGACCATGTTCTCATCCTTCATCAATGGCACACTCCCTCCTGGTTTCGGCTAAACAGAAGATACATTGTCAAAATAGGATTACTGGTTTCATACCGAATAAATTTTGTAGGAATAATTAGTTACTTACATTTTGTATTCGAGCATGAGAGGGCTAATGGTGCCTTTCTGTATGTCAACTTCAATTTATACAATGTGTAAATTGGAGGTATTCAGGTGGCTTTTTAATTAAATTTTTGAAATGTTTAAATTGGTTGTTACATACACTATATCTGGTGCAGCCTGTGTTCAATTAGATCTGGAGTGATAAATTCTGTTCACACTAAACATGTTCAGAAGGCCTGCTTACATTTGTTCGTATTTATAGAATTTCATTGGATATGTTGTAGTACTAAACACGTACAGAAGCATGCGATCTGTTTTGGGAATAGTTGAAAATATGAAATAGAGGAAAAATCCAAAACTAATGACCGTTACTATATATAAATAGGTTTTTCCAAAATACCGTTACTATACATAGACAAGAAAAAACGAGAAAATAGTTCAATTTTTGTAAGAAAGGGTAATTTTTTTTAACATGACTTCAATAAACACAACTTTCAAACTTGAAAATTGTTTTTGGTCAAAACATTTTTCACCCATTTTTTCATCCGAACAGACAAATCCGCGTTATATATGAATAAGAAGTTTTCCTTTCACTTGCATGTATTTCATTGTGTCATTTGGCTGAAAATTTAAAAAACAATTAGTTATACAAAAATTAGAATGCCAGAATTGGTTTCGCAATGAATGGTATTATCGGGATTATTAATTTTTAGATTGTACGTTTAAGAGCTTTTTTACGTCTTTAATTTTGATTTATATAAATGCAAAATGTTATACTTGTTTCATATTCTGTGTTGCACAAAACAATACACAAATTCTCCTATAACTTCTAACTTTTTCTTGTACAATCAAACAAATATTGTTTGTACGTATTATGTATATCAAAATTTAAACCATAAGAAATTTTTTTCCTGTGGTAAAACAAACCATCTCAATGAGTTGTATCATAATCGTCTTCGTTTTTATCTCCTTTTTCCAATCAGCCTTTTCCGTTTGTCCAGAACCAGATCGAGGGTTCATTCGGATTCTCTCGATAAAAAGTTCCGGTGTATATATAATGTAGTTTTTCTTTAAAATATGTTTTGAATCTCTTGGAGATAAGACTAGAGGTACTCAATTGTTTAAGGGACCAAAATTCACCTTGAGGTTCAGATTCAAATCTCAAGTACTATGGTATTTTTGGGAGTTGCTAGCAGTGCAAGTACTTCATTTTATCAAGTCTCGGGTGATTGAAACAACTTATTAAGGAACAAGTCATAATTGTTAAATGCGTATGGCGTTTTAACCAAAGAGTACAAATGACAAAAATGTTTGTTTAATTTGAGTACAAGAAAAATTATTTGACGACCTTCTCAACGTTTTGCGTAGGCTATATAATAAACAAGAGTAATCGTTATCACTCACCATTTCTTGTTTCATTGAATTGTGAAGGAAGAGAATGAATATTTCCTATGTTTTAAGTCTTTTTCTGATTTTATTCTACCTAAGTGCCCAACAATGTTACGCAGGGGAAGCAGATGTTCTACGTGGATTTCTCAAGTCTCGACGGGCAAAAACAACAAGTGTTATAAACCGCATCCCAGCACTTGCTGAGAAACAGAGATCAGTGTCAACGTTCATAGTGCCACAGGTAGGATCAAAGGAAAATGACAAGATCTCGGCATTGCCAGGGCAACCAAGTGGGATCAATTTTGCTCAATATTCAGGATATGTGACTGTTGATGCTGATGCTGGTAGAGCTTTGTTCTATTACTTGGCGGAATCGTCTAATGAACCTACTACAAAGCCTCTTGTTTTGTGGCTAAATGGAGGTAAATACACACATCACGCTACTAGATTGTCTTTCGAACTTAACGTTAGGACTATATGCATATTTTCAAGTATGCTTAGAAAAGGACAGGTACATTCCATTTTACCTCTCATAGCCATAAATCAAATTATAATGGTATGTTAAAAGAACACAAGTTGTAAGGTTACATTTTGTATGAATTTGATAGGACCTGGTTGCTCTTCGTTCGGGAATGGAGGGATGGTGGAACTTGGACCATTCCGAGTCAATAAAGACGGGAAAACCTTGTGGCTCAATCAATTTGCCTGGAACAATGGTACTCAATAGCAAAATCTATAATCAGTACTTGAAAAAAACAGAAACCTATAAATAACAATGACATTTCTGTGACTATAATTATGCAGTGGCAAATGTCCTCTTTTTAGAATCACCAGCTGGCGTTGGATTCTCGTATTCGAATACATCATCAGATTATATTACTGGAGATGAAAAGACTAGACGAGACAGTTTCACCTTTCTTGTCAATTGGATGGAAAGATTCCCAGAATATAAACACTGCGATTTTTACATTGTTGGGGAGAGTTACGCTGGTCATTATGTACCCCAACTTGCTCAGCTAATCTTATCTCACAAGAAGACAGAACCCAACCTTGTCATTAACTTGCAAGGAATAGCTGTAAGCTAATTAAACTTGTTCAAATGATAATCACCTTTTATTAATCCTGATTAGACCACTAAATGTTATGTTATTTGCATATTACTGCATGATTTTCAGACTGGAAATGCCGTTCTCGACCAAGAAACTTGGAGCAGTGGTTCATACGATTTTTATTGGTCGCACGCACTAATATCAGATGAAGTCCATGAAGGAATTGTGAAGAATTGCAACTTCTCCTCAGAAACGTCTACCTCAGAAGCTTGTGATGAGTATACAAGCGAAGCAGATTCATGCCAAGCCAATATATATGATTATAACACATATTCCCAATTGTGCAACTCCTCTGCTTATACTTCCCTCCCTGTAAGTTCCACTGACTAACAACTCATGTGTTCCATGAATGAAGGCATTCTATGCCCAAATTACAAGTAATGATTTATAGCATAACTTTTTCTTTTGTGTATCATAACAGATAGATGGATTCGATCCATGCTCAGCTGATTACGTAGACAATTACCTAAACACTGCTGAAGTACAAAAGGCACTTCATGTCAGAGATATACCCCATTACTGGGAATCTTGCAGGTAATTAACTCTTCAAATTTAAATTGCTGATCCCTTTTTGGATTAATTTGATCACTTTATTCAATTCTCACTTATGCAGTGGTAGAATAGGCGCCTTTTGGCAAGACTCTCCCGATACTGTTCTTCCAATCTTCCAAGAGCTCATGCAAAGTGGCATCAGAGTTTGGATTTATAGGTAAGGTAATCAAACAAGCTGGAATCAGTTACCATAAAAATTACTGATACTGAAAACTTGAGCAATTCCGAAACAAATGCTCACATTTTCTGATCAAGCCCCTCTTCTTCTTTTCTAGTGGAGACATAGATCATATTTTACCTGTAACGACAAGTAGATATGCTATAGACAAAATCAAAACACCAGTCAAAACTGCGTGGTACCCGTGGTTCTTCCAAGGGGAGGTAATTTACCAAGTTGTCATTAATAATTTCGATCTTCAACTCTACAATTTCTTAATTTCTGGTATGTCATATATGAATATGAATGAGAGTATTTCATATCTCCAGGTTGGTGGTTACGCAGTAGAGTACCAGAACTTGACATTTGCGACGGTAAGAGGAGCTGGACATTTCGTGCCAAGCTATCAACCTGGCCGTGCATTGACCATGTTCTCATCCTTCATCAATGGCACACTTCCTCCTGGTTCCGACTAAACAGAAGAAATAGGATTGCTAGTTTCATATGGAATAAATGTTTATAGAACTAATTAGTTATTACATTCCTGTTTTATAATATAAATTCAAGCATGAGAGGGCTTTATCTCTATGTCAACTTACATTGTAACAGTCCGGGACATTTGTTCCATTTTATGTTCACAGCCTTCATAGAAAGGAAATCTTCCATACCGAATTTATGGATCGATTAGAGCAACAAATATCTAATGAAGCTTAATAGTGACCTGTTCTGTTTCATTTGAAACAAGTGATCTTTTGATTCTACGTATAGTTTCTAGCACATTCGTTTATGCTCTACTTTCTTTTAATCACACGGAACTTCGTTAATGTAAATCTAGCCAATACGATGAGGATTCCCTTGACAGTTGGTTAGAATGTTGCAATAGTAGTTATGAAGCTATTAATTATTTCATCTTCTATACCACATAAAATAATACGTCAATTCCTTCATAATTTAGATATATGCACTGTATTAGTTATATGAATTTTATAAATTACAAATCAGGCTTTATACTCCATCTATTTCAATTTGTTGTTCTATTTTTTTTAGTTTATTCTAAAAAAATGATTCTTTTATAAATTTTTAATTCTAATTTCCCCCGCATGTTTAATATTAAAGTGTATTTAACATATCTTGAAATTATCGTCACGAGATTTAAAGTCTTTCTTACTTTTTAAAAAAGAATAAAAACACTAATCTATTCCCTAACTAGCTATTAAATGTTTTACAACTTATATAAAAATTAATACAATAATAAATTATTAGATTCATTCATTCGCCATATAATTATTTTAATATTTTTTATTGTGCATAAATAATGAATCTCTCAACTTATATGCCAGCTAATACCAAACCTTATACTACCTTTTTTTAGCCAGACCTTACTTGGTATGTTGAATTTTTGAATCTTGCTTATTCGAGTCGAAACGAGAAAGCCTGATTGGATTGACGTTTTTCAAGTCAAAATAATTTTTAAGAATTTTTAGTTAGGATTAAACTCAGGGTTAAAATTAATAAAACAGAAAAAAAAATCATCTCTCGGCAATTCTAACCGGATCGTTAATAATTTTCAGGTTATCCATGAGTCGCGAGGGTTATTACAGCGGGGACGAAAAGCTTCCATGGCTTGGAGGTAAAGCACTGAGCTGGCCTTGCCGGCTTCCGGCGACGGAGAATGCCACCGCCTCTTCTACGATGTCGTTGAGGTACGGTGATCTACTCTTCTTGTCATTCTCTCCGTTTTATATAGTCTATTAACAGGTTGATTGACTCCGTAAATAATAGCACTGATCCAGCCCTGAGCGAGTTAACTGTTCATTAGTCAAATTTGCCACCTCCAGTTTAATTACATACTACTGTCTGCATATCCTACTATTATATGAATAGGGTTTAACAATAACAATTGAAACTGGTATTAACGAATTTGAACGTTATTTAGGTAATAGAGGATGCCAATGTATCTTTTCGCAAATACAATTACGAGAAAGAGAGCAGAATTATGTAACACCCCCAACATATAAAGTAGGATTCCTAATTTGAACAGAAACAACCACAGCACCCGAAATCATGAAATTGAATGAGTGCCTTTCAGTCTTGGATGCCACTAATCAGGTCTTTCTGAAAAATTTGCATCCTTTCGATTATTTTCAGCATATATTTGCGAAAATAGAGAATTTTGCATCAAATTTGTGGGTAAGTTGATGACATTTGAACTCTTCGCACACCTTAACAGATGATAATTTCTGGGCTGTTCCCTTTTTAGGTGGAGGGCGTCTTAGAGTTTCTTCAAATAATAATAAAAAAGACATAGTCAAAGTTCATCCTCTAAATACGACGAAGAAAATTAGGTAGCTATAGCTCTGAAATTAACCCAAATGACAGCCTATTGCTTTAAACCAGATTAAGAAAACCCAAAAACCATGATCTGTTAGAACTAGTATGATAACTATCCTCTGTTAATATGATGAAAAGACACAAGTCTAGCTGTCTGCACCCCTCTTAATCATACTTGAAAAGCCTAGACCATATGTTTCTCTTTCCAGTTAACTATTCAATGTTTTTGTTTCCTTTCTGAACTACCTTTTCTAATCCTGGCTGTTCGAGAATGAGATGAAAATGAAAGCCAACAAACCATCCTTAAATGTATATATCCTTCATTTTGTGTGACATTTACCCAATGAAACAAAAGGACAAAGATGTCACTACCATGGCTTCAATATTTCAAGTAAAGGAGAAAAACATCACAAAATTCTCAGTGTTTTGCTACTTAATAAATAATGAAGAAGCATTATCCTTGAATTATCACTCGACGTTTCTTGTTCTTGCATTAGGAAAAAAATGAAAGCCAACTCTGCTTTAACTCTTTCTCTACTTTTGTGCTACCTAAGTGCCCAACAATATTGTTATGCAGGAGAAGCCAATGTTCTACGCAAATTTCTCAAGGCTCGACAGGCAAAAACAGCAAGTATTATTAACCAAGGCCTAGTGGCTGCTAAGAAACAGAGAGCAGTGTCAGAAATCATAGTGCCGCAGGTAGGATCAAAGGAAAATGACAAGATCTCGGCATTGCCAGGGCAACCCATTGGGATTAGTTTTGCTCAATACTCAGGATATGTTACTGTTGATGCTGATGCTGGTAGAGCCATGTTCTATTACTTGGCCGAATCGTCTAACGACCCTACTACAAAGCCTCTTGTTTTGTGGCTTAATGGAGGTAAATACAAACACCACGCACGTGTTACCCAAATTTCCAAGAGGAGGAATCTTTTAATTTCTAACACTAGTAAGAGTTTAATCTCATCTTTTTCTTCCCTTGGGCTTTACTGTGTTATTAGAGTCTGAATTCTGTCTGTGTTGCTTCTGATGGCTAGCTTATCATGTTTCCTTGTTTTGTTTTTTTTTGTATGTAATTGGTATATAGGGCCTGGTTGCTCTTCATTAGGGGCTGGGGCAATGACGGAACTTGGACCATTCCGCGTTAACAATGATGGAAAAACCTTATGGCTAAACCAATTTGCATGGAACAATGGTACTTAATTACCTCTTGCTTACGCTAGAAAAATCTGTCATCATTTGGTGTAACTAAGATGCCTTTTTGACATTAATGCAGTGGCGAACATCCTCTTTTTAGAATCACCAGCTGGTGTTGGATTCTCTTACTCTAATACATCATCAGATTATATTACTGGAGATGAAAAAACTAGACAAGACAGTTTGACCTTTCTCCTCAATTGGATGGAAAGATTCCCAGAATATAAACATCGAGATTTCTATGTTGTTGGGGAGAGTTATGCTGGCCACTATGTGCCTCAACTTGCTCAGCTGATCTTATCCCACAGGAAAGCAGAGTCCAACTTTGTTATCAACTTGCAAGGAATAGCTGTAAGCTAACTAAGCTTATTCAAATGATAATTACATTTTTTTCTTCCTGATTATGTCACTACTATTATCTTAGTTGCATCGTAAGATTCGTAACATAATCTTTTTCAGACAGGAAATGCCCTCCTAGATGATGAGTCAATGCAAAGTGGTTCATAGACTTTTATTGGACACATGCACTAATATCAGATGAAATCCACGATGGGATTGTCTTGAATTGCAACTTCTCGGCAGAGACAACCTCAGAAGCTTGTAATGAGTATGTAAACCAAGTACATGCATCTCAAGGCAACATATATCCATATGACATTTATGCCCCACTGTGCAAACACAATGCCAATACTTCACTTCCCGTAAGTTCCGAGCTGGCTAACTACTCATTTGTTGTTCTTGAGAAGATTTTCATTTATCAGTGCTGTTTGTGTAAATGAACATTTAAGTGTCATAAATTAAAGAATACACAGTAATTATTCGTGGTTAGGAAATCAACACTTGTTATACTCTTAGTTGTGTGGTGCAAACACTAAATACAAGTGTTTTTCTACTTCGTGACTCCTATCTTTGGAATGCACAAGAAGTAAACTGTTTTATTAGATACAACTCTGGTGGACCTTGCGCATAGCAGGAGCTTTAGTGCATCGGGCTGCCCTTTTAACAAGTTTATAAACCTGCTTCTTGTTCTACAATTCGGACATTTTCATCACCCATTTCTCTAGCCATGCAGCATCATAAAATGCACATTTCAGGATCAATCATGTAGGGTCTAAGAATTTTTCCAACACAAATAAAAGGATATGATAGAAGTATATATCTACACCAAGATGACACCATGCACTACATCATCATCCAAAGCCTCAACAGGCACCCCTGTGCAGATTTTACATCCCTTTATTAGATTTCTAACTTTTTCTTTTGTTTAAAACAGATTTGTGGATTTGATCCATGCTCAGACACTTATGTAAACTCTTACCTAAACTCTGCAGAAGTACAAAAGGCGCTTAACATCAGAGGAATACCATATTCCTGGACTCCTTGCAGGTAATACATACCCTGATTTTTTAATTATATTTTCATTCTTCAAATTGGAAAACTTGATCTTTTTTTCTTCTTGGTTTAAACTTTAATCTCACTTCTGCAGTTTTGAGATAACCTTGGGTTGGCAAGACTCCCCAAAAACTGTTCTACCGATCTTTCAAGAGCTCATGCAAAGTGGAATTAGGATTTGGATATATAGGTAAGCACAGGGGAAAAATAGGAAAGAACTAACAACAAAACTAATTCTGAAAATCTAGCAGCTCGGTAAGAATAACACTTTCTCAAGATTTTTACGTGTAATTACAGCGGAGATACCGACAATGTTTTGTCTGTAACAACGACTAGATATGCTATAAACAAAATCAAGACGCCAGTCAAAACGCCGTGGTACCCATGGTATTTCCAGGGCGAGGTAACAAAGTAGTCATTATTCTTCACTTCTACCATGCAATATTCTATTCCAAGAATATCATGTATCTAATTATTTTCATATATCCTTTTTCTTTCCAGGTTGGTGGTTATGCAGTGGAATACGAGAACTTGATATTTGTGACAGTAAGAGGAGCAGGACATTTCGTGCCGAGCTATCAACCTGGTCGTGCATTGACCATGTTCTCTTCCTTCATCAATGGCACACTCCCTCCAGGTGTTATCTAGTTCCATTGTGAAAAAAAAAAGAAAGCTGATTTGACATTGAAAAACTTTTAGAAGCTGCTACTACATCTGATATTCCTGTAACAAAAAAAACTTACTATATCAGTATCACTCCTTACAATGTCTATTTCTTATTAAAAACATACAATATCACTAGCGAACTAAATTGTTACATATAATATCAAAATCATTCTTATGTCAGTACATGCAGACAATCTTGAACTACGTAGGGTTGCGTTAAATTCTTTATGAGGCAAAAATTATACGCTCACCTACTCATAAGTCAAAGTACCAAAAATTAGAGGCAATTATTGTAATATGATGATTTAATTTAGATATAATATCACTACTTGGGTTAACATTGTTGAAAGAAAGGGCCCTGTTTCCCTACTCTTTTTTCAACTGTTGTTACAAGTAGTATATCAATCAGTATGTATGGGCATATTCTGTTGACAAAGACTCCCAATGCAACCAACCTTATATATAAATAAAATTAGATCTAATAAGTCTTCCAATTACTCCAATATAATACATTAATAAAGTCATATATGTCAGCTATTCCTCTCAAACAAAACGATATAGTATTACTAATTGTTTCGTGAATCAGTGCTCTAGAAAATTTCAGGAAATGACAAAAGGAATATTTCTTTTAAAAAACGTGCTATTTTATACACATGATATTTGCCATGCAAAGCACGTATAATACACATATGTGTTAGGTACATGCAGTGTGTTCATTCCAAATTCAATGGCTAGAATAAGTTAATGATTTAGTATTATTTTATCTATAATTTAAAATTGGAGAAAAACTTTTGATTTTGTCACAAGTTTTGCCAATTTTTTTCTGGTCTATTTTCAACTGTTACAAGTAGCTATATCAATATATTCCCCACATGCAAGCTACATTTTTCCTTTTCCAAATTAGCACGTGTACCATGGAATAACAAATATGTACCATGTATTCTTTTTAAGATTTTTTTCATGGATCAATTTGCGTTATATAAATATTTAACCAAATTAAATTTGATGGACTGAAATATACTCGACTGAAATGACCTAAGCTAAAATATATAACTAGGTTAATCATCAATTCAATGTGCGTACAATTTGTATGGACTAATTTTATCATCTCTACTTATATGTGTGTACATCAAATTTATTCCGAAGTCAATGGCTAGAATCAGTAAACGATTGCTTATGATCGCGTTTTCGAATATTTTTAATTTAAACACTGAATTAACATAGTATTTTAATTAATTTTTGGTCAACCACGATCACGTAAACGTATGTAGCTGCCAATTTGTGAAAGTTTAGTCAATCGACCGATTTATAATATCCTTTGGGGGAAAAATTATTTGGATAAAGAGGAGTAGGAAGTTCTATAGTTAAAATTAAAATTAGAGAAAGACTTTAATTTTGTAAAATAAATTGGAGGGTTGAAAATAAAAGCTAATTAGACACAAGTCAAGTGGGTACTGGGAGAGACTTTGGACCGTTTCCAAAATCAGTTTTTTTATTAATATACGTGATTACCTAACTTATGGTATTTATTTTCTATTTGTTAGAAAGTCATGACTTTTATTATTTATAGTCTATATGAGTATTATTGCCTCCTTTAATCAATTTTCTAGTCTTCTGACGGCTTAGTTCCAAGTATCGATGTGATGGATAGGTAGACTAAATTAAAATGGGTTAAGTCTCGGTGCACTAAGGCTTTCGTTATACACAGAGTTTGGAGAAGGGTCTAATCATAAAGATTTATTGTACATAGTCTTATCTTGGATTTCTGTCATATGTTATTTCAAGGCTAACCCGTAACCTCCTAGTCACATGGCAATAACTTTACGAGTTACTTTAAGGTTCCCATTCAGGATTAAAATAAATCAGCACCTGTCCAAATTTGTTTGAGATGGAATTGGTTAATTTCAACAAATTAATAATTTATCTTTATTGATTGATTATACTAAAAGTAATTTTTTTTAATAATTATTGTCTAGTTTGAAAAATTAATGAGTTATTTATTTATTTATTTTTTGTGTTTATTTTACTGTTATTATTGAATACTATTCAATATCTAATACATTTCTCAAAGCATTAAATTTAAAATATTCAAAGAGTAATATAATAATATTATCTTTATGATTTATGAAATAAGTGACAAGTTAATAATAGACAATTATTATTGGACGGTGAAAGTATAGCATAATCCAATTATCACTTAAATCATGATCATGTTTCTGTAAATTGTTCAATTATGAAACCAAAGGATCACAAGCATTGTCCCCCCTTTTCTTTACCATTGTCAATTGTCATACTATGTAACACACCAAATAAATAACCTTATTTGCACTATTTGACAATGCGTGTATTTGGACTACCTTTGCTACTTCATTTTTATTTAAATAATTGAACGTTTTACTTTTTAAATAAATTAAGTTTAAATGAAATGATCTTCTGATTGTTTTCCCTTTTCCAATTGAACAGACAAATTCTTTGGAAGTTACAATCATGTCCAAACATAACTTATAAGATAATACTATAATATTATATATATATATATATATATATATATATATACAACAATAACATTATCTCAATGCCTCAAAGGTTCCCGCCTACTGTGGAGTAAGGGGAGGTCGCATGTACGTAACCTGACCCCTTATATTTAAAAACATAGCACGACTATTTTCGGATGACCCATGATAAGCGTCGAAAGTTGCATTAACTAATTGGTACTTCACAATTGAAAGAAGAACAGACAGTTTAAAGAGTTATTTTACTTTAAATTATATATATATGCTTAAAAGAAAAATTATTTATCATATTATTTGTCACGATTCATTTTATGAGAATCAACTTAATTATTTTGTTGAGCTAATTTAAATTAAATTAATTCAACATGTTAAATTCAAATTTTTGAAAATTATAGAAAAGATATTATTAATTGTAACTTTTTTCACATTTATGTGATAAAATATTGATCAAAATCTACACAATTTGACTTTCGAGAAGCGAAATGTGACAAGTAAAAATAAATAGAGGAAATACTAGCATTAACTTTTCTTGGGGAAAGAAAAAAAATAAAATAAGGCATGAAAATAATCTCTTATCGGATGAAAATAATCTCTTATGACTACTTATGAATTGAATAAAAAAAAATAACCTTTGCAAATTTTTTATGTGAGTAAACACAAAATTTATAAAGGACTGTAAAATCAAATCTCTCATTTACCTTGTACTGTGCAGTTAAAAGTTATTCACAGGACTGATTAAAAATGGTCTAACAAAAATGCAAATCATGTGTTTGACAATAATATTATAATAGATGTGACCATTCACATGTACCTAATACATTCTCAGCTAACCAAAATTCTCCATAACATGGAGTTAATTAATTAAGAAAAAATATTTGTTGACACTTAATTTTTATTATTTACGGTGTCAAATTAATTATTGAGTCTTTATTTTATTTTAATGATTTTTAAATAATTATTCTAAAAAAAAAATAAAAATAAAAATAAAAATAAAGACGGGCGCGTGTAATTCCCATATATTTTCTCCATCTTCATCTCCTTCCCCAAGTTTTTCCCTTTCCCTTTCAAGCAAAGCCAGAAAACCAAAACCCTAAACAGCGTCGCCGCAACCCCTCAACCCTCAACGTTCTCATCTTCTTCATGCCCATTCACTTTCCAATCTGTCATCAGGCGACCAATGACTAATCTCTCTGCCAAGGCTGACAAATGCACCATCCCCACAATTCATTTATTCTCCACGTGTGCCTGAAAATATGCTCGAAACCCATCCCTTCTTGTCGAATCTATCCGTTATTTGCCCTAATTTTGGGGTTATTTAAGCGGGGAATCATCAATTCGAAGGGGGACGAGTTCGAAAAACAGGAGAGAAGGGTGGAAAAGGCAAGAAAGTTTCGGAAGAACCAGTGTAAACCCCAATCCCCAATCATTCAAGTGCGAATTCCATAATGCCCCAGCCAAAATTTCGTTTGTCGATTTAGATACCAGAACATCTGTTTTTCGAGTCAAAGAATTCGAAACGAGCTTTTCGGTGGTGTCGAAGTTCATTGTTAAGCTCGTAGTCTCAGTTCGCTGCCCCGAAAAAGGTAACGTCTTCGTTTCACTTATCACATTTCCGTTTAAATATCATATGTGTAAAGTATGGGATTTATCGAATTTTCATGCTTGTTTTGAGTCTGCCAAATGTCTCATTGTGACGAGCTGATGCTATGGTGCTGTTGTTATTTGGTTGTCAATGTGCTTCAGAGACTGTTTATGATGATGTTAGCTGACTAAATG
>JAOTQJ010000001.1:35336425-35359131 GCA_025642045.1 Solanum sejunctum | reverse complement strand
TGTATCTTCACTGCTTCCTGATTTGGAAATTAACTCTTCTATGTGAGTCTTGGTTTTCTTTGCTAGAAATGGCTTTACATGGTGAATTTAGATCAAGAAATTTGTGCCTATGGTATTGTGCTTATTTATAAGTTGTTGTCACTACTAAGATGCTAAGTGTTAAAACTGATGATTTTCACTCCACAAAGACATGCTGGTAGATTACTATCTGTTAAGCTGAAGCACTGCTGAATTTTGTTTGCTTTCACTGTTTGGGCATGAACTGGACAGCATATTGTTTCATGTTATTTTATGTTGATTACATAATGTTGTGGTCATGTTGTTGTTCAAAATGATATGTTGGTGGAGCCATTCTGATCTTGTTTTGTTGGTTTCTCCTAAAATTGAGTTTCTAGGTTACAAGTGAGTATGAATATTTTGTTTTCATCAGAAGACCGTCCTTTGTGTCTTTGTTTCAAAGCCCTGATGCTATCTGATAGTTGTTCAAGTCTCTAGGTGTTATCATATTGATCCCATGAATGTTCAAATTCTAGGTTCACTCACACTATTATTGGCACATCTATTCTATTTGTTCAAACCTTCCATCTAATATTTGTTATCTGTCTAGGAGCATTGGCTAGTTTGGCTGCTCTATGGTCGGCATTGTGATAAATTGAAAAATTAAGCTTTTCTTGTTAAGAGCCTGCTGCTGTTTTTCTCTGTTTTTCTGTCCTGTTAAGGTGTATCTGCTGTTAATTTGATGATGTTATGATATATGATCTCTGGTTGGTGGTTTAGAATTTTGCAGTTTGATTAAACAACTACCTGATTCCTTAGCTTGAATATCTGTTTACTTTTCTTTACAAATTTAGGTGATCCATAGTTTGAATTAACTATAAAACTCATTTGTACAAGTATTTCGGAAGCATGCATCTGGTTGCATTATGCACCAGTTAATATGAGGTCATCAATTAGGTGATATGTTGATTTATGCCTCTGTTATGTACCTCATTCTCATGTTAAACTGCCCTTTATCTTTTAGGATTTTTCTAGGAAATCCATGATGAGATCAGTTGTTTAGCACTTCCAGTAGCTTATTTTGGCATTTCAATAGTGAAGTTTTATTCATGGATTAACGTTTTACTTTTGTTTGTTATGTGTTAGTATAAGTAAATTTGAGTCTCTTACTAATCCGTATCTTCTTTTTCTTTGCATGAATGCACAACTCGAGTCCATGGCAGCTCTCATTTGTATCTCCTTGGGCCATGGAGACCCAAACTCTCTCTTCTTCAGTTTGCCCATAACTTCAGAAGCAACAGTCAGGCAGGCCCAAATATGGGAAATAAAACAAGTTATCATTTGGTTTTGCTAAGCCCAATCCTTTATTTGAATTCCTTTTTTTATTTTTATTATTTGTATTGCTATTTGTTTTGGATGTTGACGTTTCGTTTATTAATGGTTTCAATCTGATTAGATTCTCAGTATGTCAAACCATTTCTATTATTTTGTTTGGTCTCATTTTATTTTGGAAATATTTGCATTAAAAAAAATAATAATAAAAATGAAATAAAAACAAAATAAAAAATGTGATTTCGTCAGGATTAGCTCAAATTTTCAAACCTATTTGATCTTCAAGTTTAGTCAATGGTTTTCAACTTAATTGAGTCTAGAATCTAACCTTTTCAAGTTTAGGCAAAGCTTCCTTTAAAATTAAATCAATCTCAAAATCAATCTTTTTTTTTTAGTCAAAGTTAGTCAAATCACTTAATCGCTGGATAATCACATTTAGCGGCTATTTCGAGTGCGTAAAACCTTCTCGAAGTGGAAATGTGAACCCGAACCTGTTCTTTGGATTTAAAAGAATTTTTCTGTTAGATCTTTTTAAATATTTGTTGGTTTCCTAATTATCTGCAAAATTAGGTGGCAACTCTGTTTTTCTTTCGAATTTTGAGAATTGGTTTTTCTCAAATTAATTGAGTTTAAATTAATTTTTGATTTTCGAATTATTTTCTTTTTTAAAAAGTCATTTTTCGATATAACAATATTAGTATCATCTAATGATATATTCTATCAAAAACCGTATTTTCTTTTTAAGTGTAAAATACGTTATGGAGCACACAACGTGGCTCACACACTCATGCAACTGCCGTCAAATTTGAGTTATAATTCACGAAATATAGTCACAAAAATTTTGTATTACTTGGCCCTTATTAATTTAACATATCTCTTAATAAAGTTTGGATTATGAGGTGTATATTTTATTAAATTAATTTTATTAATTAATCATGTTTTTGAAACTCTAAATTTGACTATTACTATTCTATGTATTTGCTTAATATTTTCATTGTCTCATTTTACGTTGCACCTTTTAACTTGACATATTATTTTGAAAAAAAAAAGACTTTAAAAACTTACAAAGTTACAATTCTTAAATATTTATATAATTTCGGATCATTTCACGATAAAATATTAATAACTCTAAAACTTTCATATTTAAATACAAAAAATGTTACAAATTTATTTTACACATACTAAAATGGAGTAAATGAGTCTTTACAATTAATTTCCTTCTAAATATGTAGTCAACGAATTGATCCTAATAAACCACCAATAAAAATGCAAATCTGGCCCTTTAATTTGCAAAATTTACTTTTAAAAAAATTGGGTGTGTGTTCAAATCTGCATGATATTATGAGCATCCTTAATACACGCAGTGATATTGCTGTAACTGTTATGGTTGAATAATTGCATTGACAAAAAGATAAATTAGATTTAAATCAATGACAATTGATTAATTTTTAACCTTGTATTATTTGAACTTATCTGCATGATTGAGTGAAAATTGCATTTGATTACTCGAATTTCTTTTCTACTTTTGTTTTTTAATATTTGTTGCTTTCTTTATTTTTCTTCCTCGTTTAGGACAAAAAAAAGGATCATTATGAGTATCCACTAGCTACATTTGGATGACTTTAGTCTACCCGTAATTTTTTTTTTCATCATCATAATTTTCCTATCCTTTAATTTAAACTTCAAACAAAAGGAAAAAAGAAAACACTTGAAATGGAAATCAACGGTAAAATTACAAAATATTCGGATTCTTATTACATCACATTATCATCACTCTTTTGTTGGACAATAAAATCCTACGCATTACACAAGTTCAATCACTATACACTACTTCCTCTCGTTCATTTTTAATTATTAAAAAAATTTGAACAATTTTTTTTCTACCATAACAATAACATACTTAGTATAATCCTATAAGTGGGATCTGAGGAGGATTGAATGTACGAAGATCTTATCACTATTATAGAAATAGATAGGCTATTTTCTAAAAATCCTCGTCTCAAAACCCGTAAGTAAGAACGAACTAGATATAACAAAACGAGAGAAGGAAACAGAAAAATAACGACTAATAATGACAATATATAAATAAGGTAAACTAACACATAATAAGGGATAAAATCATAAATTTATTATATCAATATGTCAAATTTTTACAACTAAATGTAAAGGAGAGAATATTTATCACAATTACAGAGGGGCAAAATAGTCATTTCGTGAATAGTTTGTTTAGGAGTCTTGATCAAAATATAGAAAAAGGAAGAAGGAAAAAAAAAAGTCCATAGAAACAAACATAAGAAAAGGCGACTCTGTCTCCGTGATTGGCCCATAGCCATTGCTAACTAATTTCTTTTTCTCCTCTTTAATCTTTACCTATATTATCATTCTTTCCTTCCCCTGTTTTTCTAAAACTGAAAAACTTTCATCATTCTCTCGTCTTCTCCTTCTTTTTCTCTTTAAGGAAAAACACTAAACAGTTGGTGTGCATTAATGGAAACAGAGGTGATGATGCCATCTTCAGCACCGGTGGATTTCAACATCGACAGTGGCTGTACTACTCCTTACATGAGCGCTCCGTCAAGTCCTCCACGTACTGCCACGTTGTTTTACAGTGCACCAGCTAGTCCTACTCGGATTTCTCCTCTTTATGATGAATTCAATTGGGAAGAAATTCCAAAAGAAAAAGATATTAATGGTAATCCACATGAAGATGATGATCAAGATTTTGCTTTTGATTTCAGTGGTCAATTGGAGAGGATTTCTTTATCTGCAGCTGATGAGCTCTTTGATTGCGGAAAAATCAAGCCTTTGAAACCAACCCCACAGTTTCAATACGAAGGAAAATACATGGATTCTCCAAAATACCCAAAGAAATTGTTCAAGGAAACATTTTCTCCGCGGCACAAGAAGAAAGATTTTGACCCACAAAAACAGAGTCGAACAGAGGACCCACAAAAGATTCCTAAAATGGAAAGAAATCAGAATCCGGAAAGGAGAAAAGAATTGAGAGTATCCGACTTATTGTTTGATCACGAAAGCAACCAACAAAACCCAAAAAAATCCGCCTCTGTTTCTTCTTCTTCGTCATCTTCTTCCTCCTCTTCGTCTTCTTCAGTTTCTTCAATGATTTCACTCTGGTCCAAAAAATGGAAAATCAAAGACCTGTTGCTATTCAGAAGTTCTTCAGAAGGTCGACCAAGTAGTACAGAACATCTAAACAAATATGAATTGTTGAAGAAATCCCATCAAGAAGATGTTAAAAGTTCGAGCTTTCGATCAACAGAGAGTGTTAGATCAAGAAAAAAAGGACCCGTTTCTGCCCATGAATTGCATTACACAATGAACAGAGCAGTATCAGAAGAGATGAAGAAGAAAACATTTTTACCATACAAACAGGGATTATTGGGTTGCTTAGGTTTCAACGCAGCGCTGCAGGATTCTGTTTCAAAAAGTGTCGCTAATTCTATGTCTATGAGTCGTCGTTAATATTTCAGATTATCTCCACCTGTTATTTTTTTGGGCCTAAGTTTGTTGCTCATTTGATCATTTTCCTCTTGGAAAATTAATTTATTTACATATATTTCTCTCTGGAAAAATATTTTAAAATACAAAAGAGAGTTGCTTACAGATTTTTTTGTGTGTGTGTATTTTACTAGACTTTTTATTGCGCATAAAACGTTCACTTCCAAAATCCTCTTGCATAAAACATTAACAATTGTTTTTATCCTTGTTTATTTTGTATTTTGCTACTTTATTATTTTTCTCTTATAATTTTACGTTGTTATTTCTTTTTTGAATCATAAATTTATGAAAATAATAAGTATATTTTATTTTTTATAGAACTCATTTATGAATAAAATTATATTGAATATATTATTATTCTTTTTTAACTCTGTATTTGATATCCATACAAAGGAGCCCCAATCAGTATTGATTCACGCTAGGCCGTTTAACGAAAAAATTTATGCTTAAAACTTGGATGTTAAAATTATTTTTTAAAGGATAAAATGATCGTATTTATCGTATCACAATTCTTATTGGATGATTCACCACTTTTATACTCCAAGGTTTACCTGTCAGTTTTTGAGCTTGGATTAGTCTTTTATATAAATTTGTGAGTGAAGTTGGTCAAAAGAATACAATAGTCGTATGTGAATACGTCTTAACACGTAAGAGTACTATAATAGATTAATAGTTTCAAAATGATTGATACAGGCGCTACTAGTGAAAAATTATCTAAATATATAATGTATTTTATTATATTTTTTTAAAAAAATTATTATTTAAAAAATTACAAAAAGTCTTACTCTCTTCTATTTTCTTGATACATCACTGTAAAATGATATATCAAGACTCTCAGCAGTATGATATTTATGTAATCCTTACTATTTATTAGTAGTGCTTGAAAAAATATACTGTTCCTATAATTTCCAGTCTTTTTTCACCTTATGATTATATATATCGTGATGTATGGATACTTTGTGGATGGCACGTCTTATTTACCTATATCTGTCTTTAAAATTTTAGATGTACCAAAAAATCCATTTTTAGGACTATGTAAATATTTGTTTTTATTTTAACTTATATTTCTGTTATTCTTTATAATATACTAAACACATTTTTATTCGGATTATCTACATGAAGTTTCCTGACAATCAATCAGTATCGAGATTTTCATTTCTTTATAATTTTTTGCAGCTTACATTTAGTACATTTATTAAAAAATTGCAGGTTATCATGTACTGAATAATTTAAGAGTCTTAGTAATTACCTTAGGAACCTTTGGCATGATTAGTATTGGCACCAATAAATATTGATAGTTAATTCCTTTTTGATTATTAAATATTGAAACACACAGTCTCACATTGGTAGTCAATGGGATAGATAGTCTCCTTATAAGGTTTAGGTAATCCGTCTCCCTTTGAGCTAGTTTTTGGGGTGTGAGTTAGGCATAAAACCTAATTCAATATGGTATCAAAGCAGGGTCCATCTCATCAAATGTTGGACCCTCGAAAAATTGTTCACGCACTCAGATGCTAAGCACTGGGCGTGAGGGTTGGGATGAGTAATCCTCCTGCCTTTAAACTAGCTTTATGCTAAGCACTGGACTGGACGTGAGGGTTGAGACACAAAGTCTCAGGTGGTTAATGAGATGAGTTATCTCCTTATAAAGTTTAGGTAATCCTCCTCCCTTTAAACTAGGGTAATTCTTCTCCCTTAAAATTAGATCTAAAACCTTCTCCAACCTCAAAGGATTATTGAAATTCCATTATAGTAATATTTTTATTAGTAGTAATATTTTAGATTAGAAGGGCCTGACCAAGTAGATCATCATGACAAATACTTTTCGGCCGGTCGACAACTATATTTGTGCGGATTCATGTACTGTATCTAATATAATAAAGTCCACAAAAATTTCCATAAAATTAATGTCACAAAGTACATACTGGACCTAGTATCCTCGTTTAGTATAAGATTAAAAACTAGAATTAGTTATGAATTTTGTTGATAATTCGTCGTTAAATTGCTCTTAGCTAATAATTTTTTTAATAATATGATGGATTTTTCTATTAGCTATAGAATTAGTCCATTGTTAATTTCTGTAATTTTAGTAGCAAAGAATTATAGATCACCCGTTGATGTGTACAATAATAATAATATACCCAGTAAAATTCTATCAAAGAGGTCTGGAGAGAATAGAATGTACGCTGACCTTACCACTAACTCACGGAGAT
The DNA here is from genome assembly GCA_025642045.1 of Solanum sejunctum. Taxonomy (NCBI): domain Eukaryota; kingdom Viridiplantae; phylum Streptophyta; class Magnoliopsida; order Solanales; family Solanaceae; genus Solanum; species Solanum sejunctum. Next base: position 35,352,070 of record JAOTQJ010000001.1, on the reverse strand, counting down.
AGCTAGAGAGGTTTCCCAAAAGACTCTCGCCTCAAATATATCATCGCCAATAGGAGAAAGGCAATAGATATAGAATAATAACTAAAACGAAGAGCAGCATCAATTGTGTAAATTGACGAGCAATAACAACACAATTTATAATAACGCAACTAATCTTATGACAAACCTACTAACCTTCTATCAACACAAGGCAAGACAACATTCTATTTCTACTAGCCTATTAACCGTCTATCCTAATACGCAACCTCTATTCCTTTTCTATCTAAGGTCATGTCCTCAATGATATGAAACTACGTTATATCTTATCTAATCATCTCCTCTTAATACTTTTTCGGTTTACCTACTAACCTTCTATCAACACAAGACACGATAACATTCTACTTCTACTAGCCTACTAACCGTCTATCCCAATACACAACCTTCATTCCTTTCTATCTAAGGTCATGTCCTCGATGATATGAAACTACGTTATATCTTGTCTAATCATCTCCTCTTAATACTTTTTCGGTTTACCTCACCCCTCCGTGTAACCCCTAAATCCAACCTCTCGTACCTCCTAGTTAAAGCGTCAGCACACCTCTTATTCACATATCCAAACCATCTCAGTTTTGTTTTTCTCATCTTGTTTGTGACAGAAATCACCCCACTTGTCGACGTATGATCAAAGAAAACAATACCTGAAGAAATCTTGCCGACCAGTACACAAACTGTGAGTAATAAAGTCGAAACCTAGAGGTACAATTTTCATTATGGTCCAACTATTGCTATTACTTGGCACAGTTCAACTAAGCAAGAAGGACCCCTACCCTAATTCTTTTTTTTAAAAAAAAAAAAAAGCCAATATCTTGTGTAATTAAGGAAGTGCCAAGTTGTTTATAAATTGCAAATATATTCCTTTGTAGCCAAATGAGCCCTTTTTTTTGGCATGACAGCTCAATGGTATTTTTGATTATCTACTCAAAACTTTAATCCAACTTTTGCTATCATTTTCATTTAAAATTACTTCATCAGTTGTCAAAATGTACTACAGTGTCAATATTTTTCAAAATAAAATAATGCAATAACTAAAGTAGCATCATTACGTTAGTACAAACTTTTATTTAGGCAATAGTTAATCTTGTAGGGTAAAGTAGGAACGACCACCATCGTGGGAATCAAAACTTTTTTAGAGGAAATTCATTGAATACAAGTATTTTTTGTTATTAGTTTGTTTGTTTGTTTTGTTCTTTTTCTTTTTTTTTTTTTATATTTAGTATATTTTGTTTATGGAGCTTAATTTTTGACAGAAAAGTTTTAAAAACAGTTTCTCTATCTATATAAGATAGTGATAAAATCTATATATACTTTTACCATCCTCATACCTCACTTGTGAAATTCCAAAATTATTGTTGTTTGGGTTAAAATCATATATTCTTATGATTAGATTAGGGAGTAAATGGCGGATTATATTCTTATCTCGGAGGTGGATGCAATTATTTGAATCGTTTGGTGTTTACAAATTCCAAGTGTCCCCATGCCTAAATGTACTTTGTTCATATAATTTTTAACATGATAATTATGACCTTACAGTGCTTCTGTCGGTGGGTGGAAAATGAGGTACAAAAGTTAACCTTTTAGAAATGGCTGAATATGTATGATTAGAGAAATTATCTGCGTACAATATTTCGTTAGTGTTAAAATGGAAAACGTATTATCTATCCATAGGCATTCGACTTCCTTGAGGTGGTAAATATGGGATTTCAGTCATTTTCTTCCCCCCTTTTTAAGAATAGAATTGTTTGAATAATTTGAACGTTTTATCCCTTTTAATTTTGATTCATCTTCAATTTAAATTGAACTTGAAATATACGCTTAGCCGTTGAGGAAAGTACATTGCAGAAGAATTAATTCAAGACAGCAAAATAAAAATAAAAGCTGATTCGAAAGAAAAGCCATGAAACTACTGACCAGGACAACCTTATTGAATGCTAAATATCCAAATATTTATCTTCAATTGTAAACTTAGAAATTCATTCGAAACCTCCATTTAATAGACAAAGAAACTAATAGTTTTGCCCCACAAAAATGATTATTCTTTGTTGCACAATTACACGTTTTATGACAAATCAAATCTCAGGCACTCATTTCTTAGTCTTTGCATTCATTTACTTGAGCATTTTTTTCCTAGCGTAAGTCAACCCGGCACTGAAATAAATTAATGAAACGAAAGAATCAGATGTCCAGAAAGAAACAAACACAAAGAGCTCCTACTGTTTAGGCATTTATAGAACCTTTTCAAGTCCAAAATGCATCAGTCAACAACGTGACTGAACCCACTACAACACCAATTACTACTAATTTCACTTTCATGGCTGATTTATTTGACATTCAAGTCACATAAAACTGACCCACCTAAGTCAATGTCATTTAATAGAGTTTTCATATTCATAAGCATGTGTAAGCATATTGGACAATCTTGAATATACATTCATCACCAACCATATTGTGGGTCTTCATAGGAATAAACAATTAATAACACACACCCATCTTCAGAGTAAGGAACAAAATTTAAGGAAACGAAGGATTCCTCAAAGAGAATGAAAACACAATGTTTATACAACTTGGAAAAGAAAAGATAACAACAAGCTTCTCTTTTTCGTTCAATTTCTCTGAACTAGGAGGCGATTGGCGGGCGGAGGGTGGAGAAGACAAAAGACAAAGGCAGGTTATAACAGAACAGAAATAATAAGATACCAGTTTCGCTTTTAAACCAAATATCTTCATTTGCAGTACAACTTTGGCGAATATAGCCACACATTTACAGTTATAAAGCAGTGGGCAATGTTTAACTTGGGAGAAACCGCACATGATACACTACAATACAACTTCGCGATGCTAATGGCAGCTCACTCGCTGGAAACGAATGAATAGATTAGGCTTCATACCTAACCCAGACTCCTTGTGTAAGGGATTTAAGTAATAAACTGTCAGTCAAGTAATTGGTAAAGCAGTTAGAATGTCACCTTCTCCGCCCAACATTGTGTAAAGTGAAGATGAATTTTGGATGATTGAACGTTGTAAATGCCACTGATCAATCCTCAGCACACTTGTTTGCCATCACCACATCAAATATTCCTGCAATTAACATAATATGAAAAATACTCAGATGACCCCTCTGGTCAATTCAAATGACTGATAACAAAGCCACAACAGCCCCTGACCCCTTCTTCCTTTTTATAGAGGAGAAAATGAAATTAGGAAAAAAGACCTAATCCTAAAACGGAGAACATTGAATTACATCCTAATGCAACTCACTAGTAGCTACTATGCTACACCAGCAAGTACTAAGGAAATAGGATAATGAGGTTGAGAACTTCCCTAGTGATTTGCATATCAGAAAATTCCAACGAATAAAACAACGAATAAAACTTTAGGAAAGTTACCCATGCAATCGTTCAATAAAAATAGTATGACATTGATGATCTAACAAGATAATACGTAAAGTAAATACAAACTCGACAAATATTTCCAAGCAAAAAGTGTACATCTTTAGCACAAAATAGAATTTCCCATAAAGAACATCATTCACTACAGTATAAGGACATAAAATGACCCAAGAAGGCACCCTGAACACAACACCACAGTAAAGTTTTACAGCATACAAAGACTCAATATGGCTCCTTGATAGCTTCCTGACTGAAAGTTTAATATTCAGATTAGATAAAATCATACTGAAAACTCACCTCCTTTCAGCAAGAAAGTGCTTGATAAAGATACATAAATCAATGCTTATAAAGACCAAGAAGTGATTTCTCTCTCTCTTCAACTCTCTTCCGTGCAGCCTCCCTGGCCTTGCGTGCTGCTGCTTCCTCCTCAGTGACAGCTTTTGGCTTCTCATTCTCCCTTTTTCTTTTGTTAACCATTAGTGAAGAAGGTTTACCTTTAACAGATCTTGTGGGATTTGGAGGAGTTGAAACAACACGCCCTGGTGGAGGGCCACTTTGAGGAGATTCTGTGCTTTTATTTTCTGAAGATCCAGCACCCATTGTTGATACAGGTGCTTTCGCTAAAGGTTTCTTTGAAATGGATGTTGAAGAAACTTGAGTTGCAGCAAGCGCCTCTTCCCGTGTTACCCACCTACCTGTCTCATTTCATTCAATTATACTAGCTGCCAGAAAGAAAGTGTGGGGTAGCTTAATTGAGCTCTGGGAAAGCAAATTTACCTAAAGCATCTGTGTAATAGAAGCCAGAGTTAGGATCATAGTAACATCCATTGCTTTGATTGTAATAGTAGCCAGATGAGCTGTCATACTCCCATTCTGTTATAACAAACACAGATTTAGGTCACAAATTATCAAGACAACATTAAGAAGAACCACCATTTTGACTCAACCTTTAAGTGATGTAAATAAGCCTAAATGTGCAAGAAAAAGGAACTCTTAGGCGACATAAATCTTTTGTGTTGATTGTCAACACAGTTAGAACCCATCCTAGCAATGTTAATTTTCTATTCACTTCATCACCCTTTGAATCCCCCAAAACAGAAGAGAATTTTGCCACTAAAGCAAATGAGCGAGTTCTTTAGGACAAGAATTTTCACACCCTCAAAACTTTATCATATTGGAAACGGGAAAGTAGCATTCAGAAAAATGGAGAAAGGCATGATGCTTTGTTCATATTGTCACTTAGTGCCCTGATAGAGTGGTTCCCACAAAAGAAGCAGATTAGCTAACTTTGCCTATTGTTTTTGTATAGCATAATCAAGGTATCCTGTAGACACCGTTTAATGCAACATTGCTTTAACCAAGGTGGTCATGCAGCTATTGCAAAAAACCAGCAGTAGGTACAAAAACCTTAGCAAACCAAACACCAAACAGCAAGAAAGAAAACAAATAGCAGAGATTATTTCTTTGTATGCAACAACATACCCAGCATAATCCCCAAGGTGGGGTCTAGGGAGTGTAGAGTGTATACAGACCTTACCCCTACCCTTGCAAAGATAGAGAAGTTGCCTCTGATAGACCCTCAGCCCAAGAAGAGATGAAAAGGAAGCAGTAAATAACAAGCAGCAGCAACAAGAAGATAATAACATTAAAAAAATGGAAGAAACAAACAGGTAGTTTCTTAGTATATGAAAGCTAAATGACTTATTTAACCGGAAACATCTGCAATCCAGATAATTAAGTGGGAGAACTCAAATATCGTCAAATGATAGGTTAACTCACTTGCAATTTAACTTATTAAAGTTTTTTCTCAAAATTGACAAAAGAATACAAATTATGAACTCTTCCTGAGATATCTCTAGTTTATAACCAACTCCTTTTGTTCAGAGAAGACGAGAAGTATCTCTACTTGAAACCAATTGAAAGATGATGTTTCTAATTCAGAGTCAACACAATTATAACTAAAAATTAAAGGTGTAGTCTCATAGGACAACAGAGAATTTGGACACCTTCTGATACAGCAGATCCCTTGGTAGTTGCTTGACCATTATCATGAGTAGCCAGGGCCTGTATATTGGTATTTCTGGCATCTTCAACTCGAGCCATGTCCTTCTGATAGCTGCGTTGCGCTTTCTGGTCAATAAAAGAAAGACGTAATTAATCCATCACATTATTGTTCATTCACAATCTCCTATAAGTTCAGCCATTTCTGCTTTAAACTATAAAACAAGTCAAAAAGACAAAATTGGATGAATTTATTTCAAAAAGAAAATTAATACCAAATGAAAGAATCAATAATTCTATTTGTGAACGTTTAAGAGAACCTATGCAATAAGATCATGTCAATCCAGAGATAAATGAAAGATAAAGCTGCATTTCTAAGGAAGAGAGGAAATGGTGATATTCTCTAAAAGGAGGCCATGTAAATGTCCAGAGCTATGTATTTTACAGTCCACAGGTTGTGAACAACAACGTTGTGCTACTTGCTTACCCACATTAAGAGATATCTTTTCTTTTTAATCAGGATAGCCATTCTGTCAAGTGTTCCACTTTTGAATATCATAGGACAAACTAAGTTCATACCAACATATTTTGAGTAGCTACATAACCTGCTAAATAGACAATTATAAGAAGAACATCCCTCAAAAGACACTTTCTCTAGTACATGAATTTACACTAATCTCCCCTAGTAGATGAACAGACCGCACTTTATAGAGGAGGAATTGCAGTAATGGTACTTGAAGATTGCATTAGCAATTTTTTTTAAACAATATTTTTTATAAGGTAAGTATTTTAGAACATAATTTAAAAAAAAAAAAAGAAACATTAACTGATCTGCACACAAGAAAAAGTCTACTTCTGAGGTATATATGAAACCCTTCAAATTTAGATAAATATATACACATACACATAATGTAAAAACATTTACATATCCTTCATAACCATTTTTATCTTCTTTTGGATGGTAAATACTAACATCAAAACTTAAGCCTCAGATCCTATTTATCAGAAAACTGAATCCCTTGTCATAAATGTGTAACTTATATGTGAAAATATATCCCAATATAATAGCACTTACTGCTTCAATTTGCTCCAGCGCACGGGCTGCTTCTTTTAACGCTTTGTCTTTTGTAGCTTTCTCTTGTCGCATTGTGTTGAGCCTATTGGCCACATTTTCCTTGTGACGCGTACCAAGTTCATGATTCCTAATGCTCGCAGGATTGTTTGATATGAAGATTTTGCAGAAATCACACCATTTATTTCCTTGGCTAACCCAAAACTGTACAATGAGAAAAATAAGAAACAACCATATTTATAAAACTTTAATTTCATCAAAAGAAAGTAAACATCAGCATAATTATCCCAGGTTTCATAACCTAACACCGGAAGAAAAGGAAAAAGAAATCTAACTACAGTAAAGTAACAGGTTAAGGAACACAAGAAATATGCAAAATACTCTGACAGAAGGTACCAGACCCCACTTGTGGGATTTTCACTGGGTATGTTGTTGTTGTAGTACTCTGACAGAAGGCCGAACATTCTAATACAGTAATAAAAAGATGGAGAAGAACTAAATCAGAAAAAAAAAAAAAAGCAAAACCCAACTAAAAGATGATTGAAGGAAAAAAAAATTTTGTAATGGATGGAATGAAATTGTTGTAGGGATTCGAATTCCAAATGTTCATAGCTAAGTATGATTTTTGGATTACCAGACGCTACAAAAATAAGAATATCGCTCTCGATTTCTACAAGACAAGAAAGATCATGAACCTGCAAATTAATCCAAACACTAAGGGGTTATTTGGTTGGGAACAAGTTATCCCAGAACAATTAATCCAGGATAAGTTATTCTACCATGTATACGGAATAACTTATCCCATCTTTTAGGCAAAAATGGAAGGATAAACAATCCAAGAACTACCCAATACCTCCAACCAAACAACAACATACCCAATGAAATCCTAAAAGAGGGGTTTCAGGAGGGTAGAGTGTGCTCAGACCTTATTGCTACTTTATGGCGATAGAGAGGTGGTTTCTCAAAGACCTTGGACTCAAATGTATCTGCCCGAAGTAAAAAAAATAGATATAGAATAGAGACTAAAATGAAGAGCAATATTAATTCCACAAGGAAAACAAAATAAAAGTAGCAAAATAATCGAAGAGCAATAACAACACAACTATAATAGCATGACTAACCATATGCAAAAACAAAAACCGTCACAAGGCAAGACAATATTCTACCCCTACTCTAATAAGCGACATTCACTCCTTTCTATCTAAGGTCATATACTCAGTGATACTGGAATTATTATACCTTATATCTACACCAAACGACCTTCTAAAGTACAGTACCCTATCACCAAACATACTTATCAACAAACCAGTGTAATGGAAAACTATCAGAGATAAAATTCAAATTGAAATCATAAACTCTGCACTAATTCAACAGTGGTCTATGTTTTCTGAAGGAGGATTTCACATTATTTGATCTGTTGCTCAACTAAAGATGCATGACAAATTCAATGGTCAATAGTGACTCCTCAACCATGACAACTTAACCATTTCTTGCATGCTTCTTTAGCAAAATTCCTACTGTATAAGTCATATCTGAACCAATTCATGTATCAAAGATTACCAATTCACAAATTTGAATTTTACCAAGCCCATCTCACAAGTGATAAAAGATTGACACAATTGATCAATCAGGAGTACACAAAAGAAACCAGAAATAACCCATTCCTAATTCCCTATCATTCTAGTTAGAATTAGTAGGGATGCGCAAGTAGAAATAACGGAAAAAAAGTCATTTTGAAGTTGCAAGTAAAAAATGAAACATTAGCAGAGCCGTACCTCAGTCATAGCTACAACAGATACACAAATGGATTGAATGAAAGGAGAAGACGGTGATTCTCAAGCTCAAATTTGTTTCCTATTCAAAATTAACGGCCTTTTCTTCTGAACCCTAGTTTTGATTGAACCAAAGAAATAAAATTAATTTGACGAGGATTCGGGCCCGCCCGATCCGCTTTGAGATATTTGTTTAGTGCTTGAGAATAAACAAGATGTTCGGCAATGGAATCTTTAGAAATGAAACTTTATTATGTAAACTGAAATTCCATCCAAGTACTCCCTTTGTTCCTTGTTTAGTCAATTTTTTGGGTTCTCTTTCTTTTTTTAAAATAATTAAATTGTTAAAGATTAAAATTAATATTTAAATTTTTAACTTTTTGTCTTTTTAAAAGAAAATTTATATTTTCTAAAGCAAATAAATTAAACTATTTGAGATTAAATGAAAGGACAATTTTTAGAGATATGATTTAAATAAGTGATTTATTAACAAAATATTATTAATTATTAATTTGAGGTTTGAGATATTGCTACTAAGCTTTGAACTTAGGTCACCCACACACTTGCTTATTAAAGAGCTAAAGGGACTCAATTGTCGTTCACCCTAATCTAATACTCTTTCTGTCTCATTTTATGTGTCATTATCTGACTTAGTACGATATTGAAGAAAAAAAATTTCAAATTTATGGTCTAATTAGAATGAAATGACATTCTTTTTTGGATAGACAAAAAAAAATGTCATATAAAATAAGACGGAGGGAATAATTACTTTAAATAATCCTTTTAAAATATACGATAATATCACGATTCTTCTAAATATATATACATAATTTTTTTTTTTAAGATTACCAAGTATACATGCATCTCCTATCACAGGCTAAGTCTGCCCTTGTTAGCTACTTCTGCTAAACTTGATTATGCTCTTCTTGTTAAAAGTATCCAACTATCCTCTCTGAAAAGCTAAAATGAATTCTCTCTTTTCTTTTAAGACTGTTTTATGCATGACTGAAGCATCTAAGGCGAAAGGTGCACAACCCTTTGATAAAAAATTTATGTAGTCTACGTAGATTAAATATTAATTATTATTCTTAACATAATTAAAAATATATTTATATATTATTTATCAAAATTTTAATTTCTCTATTGACCATGCAAATAAAACTTTATATATGACATGCATTTATAGATGGACATATTTATACATACTTCCTCGATGACTTTTACTCAACTATTTTGAGACTCCATGTACAAAGATTTCAAAATGATCTTGAAAAATCATGAGCATGAAGCAGTTAAACAGAGGCATCTATTGCCATAATTTATGGTGCTTACAGAATGTTCTATATCAAAATTAAATGATCTAAATTGTGCATAAACTATATTAATAATGTGAAATTCTATACAATATATTCCTCCTCTTTTGAATTTTTTTGGGGGAATATATATATATATATATATATATATATATATATATATGAAAAAGTAAAAAATTTACAAAAAAATTCATGTTTTATTTATATAAAAATAATCCAAATTCAATGAAACTATACATGAATATACAATATAGTTAGTCAAAAATTATAAAAAGTATACACTATTATATAATATTACTTATGCATGAATTATGTATTAAATATATATTATGATAGACAAATATACATTGACTATATGAACCTATACAACGAGAGCTTTTTTGTTTTAATAATTTTTTAAGTTTAACGTCTCTCGGTGTAATTTGCTTCTTTTTAATGGTGAATTTCCTTTTCTGCGGTTTGAATTTTGCATTGCACTAAAGCCTATGGGCTTGTTTGCTACATTTGCGAAACTACATGGACTTATTTGCTCTTTTGCTGTTAATTCTTCCACCCCACCCCACGCCCATCTCCACTCGTCGTCAAATATGAATTGGCTTGATTGACATTGCCGTCGGTGGTTGCAAACCCTGTCGGTCGTCTCCGGCAAAGGACCATCAGCCTCCTTGGCAAACAATGGATCAATCTTTTCTGCTGATGCTAACAAATCTTCTTCACCTCCACAACCACCTTGACCCCACCACCTCTCTTCTCTCCGATTCCACCTCCTCCTACTCTTCCTCTGCCGCTTCACTCACCTCCGCTCCTTCCCTCCTCACCTCCACCACCGCCGCCCCTCTCCTCTTCTTCACCATCGCATCCGTTCTCTCCTATCTCGCTACCCACCCTCACAAGAAAAAACCCAAAACTTCCTCTTCTTCGCCTAATAATAACCCCTCTTCTCCATCGCCCGCAGCTCCCGAATTTTCCGTCTCCGCGTTTCGTGCCCTCTCCACTGAACATATTTGGGCTATGGAAGCTCCTCTGCGTGACACTCAGTGGCGTTCCCTTTACGGACTATCGTTTCCCGTTTTCACCACCGTTGCTGATAAGCTGAAACCCTACATTACCCAGTCCCAACTCTCTCTACCGTCTGATTACGCCGTTGCTATGGTACTTTCCAGACTCTTCCACGGATATTCTGCTAAAACCCTAGCTACCCGTTATGGCCTTGAACCTTACCTGATCTCGAAAATTACTAACATGGTCACCCGCCTCTTGGCTACGAAGCTCTATCCGGAGTTTATCAAGATTCCCGTGAGTCGACGGCGTCTTGTGGAGACCACTCAAGGGTTCCAGGAGCTGACTTCACTCCCAAATATATGTGGAGCTATTGATGGGACGGCCGTGAGGTTGCAGCATCTTCCATCGGAGACTGTTAACTCCTCTATGTACTACAGCAGATATGGGTTCCCATCCGTATTGCTTCAGGTTGTTGCTGATCACAAGAAGATCTTTTGGGATGTTTGTGTGAAAGCCCCAGGTGGATTTGATGATGCTACGCATTTTAGAGATAGTTTGCTGTATAATAGGCTGATATCTACTGATATTATTTGGGACAAAGGGGTTAATATTAGAGGAGAACATGTGAGACCATACATTGTGGGGGATTGGTGTTTTCCATTGTTATCGTTTTTACTCACTCCATTTTCTGGGAATAGGACTGGCTCACCTCCTGAGAATGCCTTTGATGAAGCCTTGTTTAAGGGGAGGAAGATGGTTGAGGAAGCTATAGGTTTGTTGAAAGGAAGGTGGAAAATTCTTCAGAATTTGAATGTGGGACTAAGTCATGCACCCCAAACTATTGTTGCTTGTTGTGTGTTGCATAACTTGTGTCAGATTGCGAGGGAGCCGGAGCCAGAGCTTTGGAGGGAGCCAGAAGAGAATGGTTCCCCTCCAAGGGTGTTGGAGAATGAGAAGTCTTTCTATTATTATGGTGGAACCGTGAGGCGTGCCTTGGCTGATGATCTATATCAACGGCTCTCTTCAAGATGAGTGTAGTTTCCCGAAGGATGCTTGCTTGATGTAAGGATAATTTTACTTGTATTCTAGTTTTTGGTTCATGGTAGCTGATATTGCTCTTTGACAAAGAGTAGCAATGTACTGAATATTGCCCTTAGTCTAGTTGGTTACCTTACAAGTACCTTAAAATTCACAATAGATTGCTTCCAGTGTAATACTTCTGCTGCTTTCTAACTCTGCTATCTGGGAGAATTTATGCTGGAGGAAGAATTAGAAAGATTTACTCGTCTCTGATTCTTGAGCGCATATGCGTCCACTATGCTCATTTTCACCTTGTTCTGCCTATTATGACCTTTTTGTTAGCTATATTTCCCTAACCTAAGTCAAAAAGCAGCATCCGGAGCCACAGACCGTACATTGTATTGAGAGATGAGATCAAATCACAGGTTGATTATTTTACGAAACCTGGAGGTAGTTCCCCCCAAAAGGAGCCCAAACATTAGTCACCCTTAAAATCTTTAAATGAGCCAGAAGCTGCTTTTAGGCCAGTTCACACAGCATTTGGTATATATGCCAATGTAGAAACTGAAATTTGGAAATTTAGTGCAGTTGACCTTAGTTTTAGATAGTTCCATGGTTCAATGCTATTGATTTACTGCAACACTGGAGAAAGTAAAACTACAGTCAATGTGCTTTTCTTGTTTGTATGATCCCATATGTTCCGCGGAAGCCATTTCTTTTCCAAATTGCTATTATGACTTTGATTCTTTTTGTTTGATTTCTCCAACTTTTGGAAGATCAAAAGCTCATGGTAAGAAAGGAAGCCTTCTATTTGTTTTGAAATAATATTTTGAGTTGCAAAATACCAAGCTTGATGTTAGTGCAATTTTGTATTCCTCACAGCTTGATGTTCTGCAATCCATTCCTGTTGGTTGTGATTATTTTTGGTTTTGCTTTGGAAGGGGAAGGGTTGATGGACGTGTGATCAAGGGGAAAGGAAGTAAATTCCGTTTTGTGGAAATGGGGAATTTTGTATTGCATTACTTTTTTATGAAGTCGTTAGCACAGATAACGAGTGCAATCTAAAGAAATGGTGGACTTCTTGCTGGATGGGACTTCTCATTGACTCGTCTTGCTAAGTTTGCTGGTTTCTGGAAATTTGATAAGAAAACCTGGTAAATAAAAATCAAACAATCAACCATTGTCAATTGGAAAGACATCTGCAATTAGGTTTGTTATTGTGAAGCGATAACCATTGTCTCTTTCATTCCATGTCAAAACATATTTTTCTAAATTTCCAAGGAAATGATCTCCAGCGACAAATTATAATTTGAATGGGATAGAATGATCCTACAAACATCTCATATCTTATATATATATTACCATCTCCTGGGAAATAACACAATATAACTAAAACAACATTTGTAATGGATCATAAAACTGATCTCCACTTTGCACCATTTCATCCATAAAAGTGACATATTTATACAGGTTTTCTTTTTCCTAGGAGTATTTTGGGGAGGGGTGGGGTGGAAGGTTTAACAAAGGACTTGTTACAAGTAGGGAAAATTATCTGTTCCACATACAACGATGGCCAATTTTGTCAATTGTGTTGCCCTGGAAGTAGAAGCCTAGCAATAAAATAGAGCTTCGTTAAAGCAAATAATTAACCCCAACTAGATTTACCAAAGTACAGGTGGTCTTGAGCTGCTAACATGGCCGTGAACATCATCTTGAAGGACGTATGCCCCATCCAGTAGCTTCAGAGTTTCCTTTGAGAATGAACTTGCTGAAGTTGGGATGAAGAAGTGAACAGAAGAGGTGCTGTTGGTTGATCAGATAATCAACATCCACCTCTATAGCAAAGGAAAGATCATTTATATATCAACATTGGTTCTTATTTCAGGCAATTAAACTCTCAGATTCAATGGAAAACTTCAGATACTGGGGATACCTATTTTGCACTCTCTGAAACCGTCAAGTACACCTTGACACACCAGTGTGAAAATGCAACTGACGGCTGATCTAGTTTGTTCTCAAATGCTCAGCTTCACAAGCTTGACATTGAGCACCAACATCATACTCCAGAAGCAATACTCACCAGCTTATATAAGAAATTTCATGACAATAGACCAGAGAATTCGAAGGATACCCACTTTACATTGTGACCAAGACTTCAAGTATCGCCATCTGGTCCTCTTCGTCATGCATGATGCAAATGAAAAATGTCATATTCACATGGCTAGAGTTCCAAGCCTTTAACATGTGACAACCAATTAAAGTATCATCTCCTTCATCCCACAAATATGTATCAACAACATACCCAGTGTAATACCACAAGTAGGGTCCGAGAGGGTGGTATGTATGTAGACCATGTCCAACCTTTTGTGGGTAGAGAGGTTTCCAATAAACTCTCAGCTCCGAAGAAATGTTTTTGAAGCACAAAATATGAAAAAAAATCTATTGAAAAGAAAAGGATGTATAATGAGCTAATGATCAAGGCAAAGCTGATAAATGATATAATTGTTCAATGAACTGTAATCAATAGATTTAGCAACTCCTCAAGTAATTACCGTCTGCTGAATGACCCGGTTCAATCCAATTTTCCAAGTTGTGAAATCACCCATCTTAGTACCAACATCCCAGACACTTTCAATACAACAAAACATATCCAGACACAGTTTCAATCTATAATTAAAACAGGAAAAGGGTAAGAAAGTCACCAGAAACTAGCTATGATGCACATGGACAAGATGCTCCTGACAATCAACATCGCACCCTAGTAAGATAAGACGTCTACTGACAGCCAGGAAACAGTTGGTCTACTTGTGTCGTCAGAACCACAGGAAGCAAATCAATCAAATGTAACTTCTGGATGAAGTTGCAAAAAGTCATTTGAGGAGAAAAATGAAAACACCCTGCCGCTTCCTATGAGAAGCCTATTCAACACAAATGCACCATAATTTCTTGAGGTTCATAACATGTTAGCTGCGAATAGAAAGTGAGAAGACCTGGGCCAGTGCTCTTGGTCTTTCTGATCCCATTATAATCTCGATAATTTTTGTATACCATTATAGTCACACCACATTGCACATCAATGTATGAAAAAATTGGCTGGAGCATAACTGGTCAAAAGACATATTTAAACCTGTACTAGTTTATGCAACCAAAGGAGTGTTAACTCCTCAAAAGACATAGTTAAGCCAGTACTGGTTTATGCAACCAAAGTCTTTATTCAAGGAGAAAACGCCTTCTACCTCTAATTGGCCATTCTGGCACTGACAGAGTTCAAGTTTCAAGTTCTTTTGATAGTTTACCAGAAAGTTCTGAGACTACTTGCTAGACTTGGATTATAACATTTGAGAATGGAAAAGGCAAGTCCAGAAGTACAGAGACTAAGTGATAGCTGATCTGAAGGCAAGACACTGTAAATCAAATCCTACTCTACAGACTTCATCATTGGCACATAGAATGTTATTGAACAGACAAGCTCCTTAGGCTGCATAGAATGAAGATTTCACAATGGCAACCACATATCAAATTACTGGCAAAAAAAGTTAGATCATAACAACATTATTTTGCTAAAAAAATACTTAAATTGCTCTTTCATCTACAATCATGTCTACGAGAACTAAATGCACTAGTAAAAGACATCATACCTGGAGTTCGCACACTTTCTTGAATGAAACTCACTTCCTTCTCTGTGTCTTGTTTCACCTTTTCAAAAAAGCATCCTACTTATATAGCTGAGAGGAATTCAAAAATTGTCTGTTCATCCTATTATGATGCATTACTGGTATATGGAACCAACCTACCACTAAAATATAGCAAATGTAATAAAGATAGATATAGAATCATGAGCATCACATTGGCAAGGCTAGTAAATCAGCAACGCGAAAAGGCAATGTATCTGATGGAATATATGATATATATGGTGGGAGTTAAGTCTTAGCATGACAATGCCATTTCAGAGTAGGAAAATCCAATTTAGCATGATGAACCGATTTCAGAAGAGAAACATCCCCCCCCAAACACCCCCCACCCCCCAAAAAAAAAAAGAT
>JAOTQJ010000001.1:35310386-35330824 GCA_025642045.1 Solanum sejunctum | reverse complement strand
AAAAAAAGGCCTCCCACAGGTACAAACACTGGGCGGGCCACGCGTCTGATATTGAGGAATTACTTGTTAAATGAAAAAATCAACCTTTAGAACCAGCAAAAGGAAATTCTAAAACCTTTGATATTTGTAGCAAACAGAAAATAAATAACATATATTTGTAGTACATAGATGTCCTTTACCAGGTTTAATCCAGGAATTAAGACTTGTACAAATATAACAGTCCCAAACTCCCAATAGATCATTGCTAATTGGTTTACTCAGTTAAAGCAGAGTTGGTGAAATATTATGTCAATATGGACAATAATACTCATTCCCATTGATTGTGGAATGTATTACTTGAGGCAGTATTATTTTAGTCATTTGGCTTCCAAATAGGAAGCACCTTTGAGATAATTAGGCACCAGAACAGAAGCAGCTTTATCTGCTAGGAAAGTAGATACAGTTGAACACCCAGGCAACTTTAGCCTGGACTCAAATTTGTACAATAGATACTAAATCAAATCAATTCCAGCACTGAATCAACTAAGACCTTATAATCTATACTGAGATCGCAATCCCAATTTAAGTGGCAAACTAATAACTACCATCATGTTAATTCCTGTTGGCAGGAGTTGCAACCAGGACCATTCCCCTTAGTAACAAACAACTGCAAGTCAAATCAACCATGTGTTTACCCGCACATCAACAGAAATCCTCACACTACATGGTGCGGAAGTGAAAGTGACCAAATATGTGCTGAGAGTGAAATCCATGAACAAGACATACTCCAGCAAATTGAATTCAGAGCATGCCTAGGAATTTTGACATTTCAGTGCAAGGTGGCTGATATCTGTAATGTTGAAATGCTTGAAGATCATCTCAGCCACAATATCTAGACTCTGGTATATCTATCAGACACTCTTGAAAGCGGTTCAAATGTCATTGCACCTTTGCAAGTCCTCGGGTGGAAGGACCATGCAACAATTTCACAAAACCAAGAAAACTTAGTTTTCCATCTGTGTGCCTTATCCAATCATTAAGCACAGCATGAACTGGTATTGAAGGACCCAATCCAAGTTCCTAAAAGCGAGATTTGATCACAATATTAGGCATTAAACATATAATGAAACATACAATAACCTGTATTCTCAAAAGGTACAATTGACAGAGATACCACACTAACATGAGAGCATTACATGGCTTTTTAAAGAAACGAAAGGAAACTTACAGAGGCAAGTTCTTCTATAACAATTGCCCTATTGCCGTCCTTATCAAAAATTTCATATGCACACCTCGCATGCTGCTCCCAGCGCTCAAGAGCTTCCAGCTGATGAACACTTAAGGCAGCTGCACAAAATTCTTCAAAATCCATCTTTCTATATTGAAGTGCATTAAGCTGTCAAAAGACATCAGAAACCACTATTGATAAGCTAGAACAACAGAAGAAGCAGGGAAACGCACAAATAGTGGTCATGTCAATACCGAGGCAAGAAAATCTGGAATACGGGACTCCTTCATAGCATCTGTTCCATATTTCACTAGAGCCTACACGGAATAAAAAGAGCAAGGGCATAAGATCTTAAGGCTTAAGCAAACAGCACAGAACAGCTAAGATGAGGGAGTCAAGACACTAACTGATTTAATATTTTCCAGCTTTATGTTGCCATTTTTGTCTGGCTCCAGCAATGCAAATTGCTCCTTTAGATAGAACAGTTCATCTTCTGTCAAAGTTTTCGACAACGCCTATCAAAGGGAAAAGTATTAGGTGCAATTTACCAAGTCCAATGCTAACAAGACTATAAGCATCAGAGCTGCTAAAGATGCCAAATAACTGTATCGAACTTGTATAAATCAGCAGAACTTTAAAAAAGTACTGCATTGCGTTAACAAGAGAACCTCCCAAACAATTTACAAACAGATGCACCAAAAAATTTCCAAATTTCATAGGCCGATGCAAGTAATATTTCAAAAGTTCATTAGCTAGAGAGCAGCCCCAGACCCCACTTGTGGGATATCACTGGGTATGTTGTTGTTGTTGTAGTATTAGCTAGAGAGCAGAAGTGTCAATGATAATACCAATTGTAACTAAGATTTCTTAGATGAAGAGTCTTGCGACCCTGATGTGATCAGAAAAAGCTAATGCAAAATACTAACTTGTAATTTGCATCGGTTTAGCTTCGTCCTGAAAAGAAATTAGTTATATTTCCTCTCGCACCCCACAAATTTGTTTTTTAAAAAAGAACTTCATCCTGAAGTACAACGTAGAGCTTTATGTACCCATATGAGAGAAAAACACAATATGATTTGCATTTCTTGTAGGAGCATCTAAACTAAACCATGCAAGGGCAATACCCGTCCTGAAAGTTATCCAAGTTATTGACACTAACAGCAGAGGAGTAAAGAGACAAAATCAACAAGAGGTTGCTATAGCCTCAATATTTCTGCTATCACAGGCTAGAAGAGGTTTGGCAGAGATGTTCACCAGACTAGTATTTTTTATCCTATTAAGTTTTTTTATGACCAAGAACTCCATCGGGGCCAGCCTTTATGACCAACCACAGCCGTAGAAACTCACGGATAAAGGAGCCAACCCTCTACCCTTCTCCACTTAAATATAAGGCTTACTTTGCATTGCGCAGGGATCTGACCTTAGTCACAAGTCCCTCAACCTTTCCCACTTGAACCAAGCACTGTGGACTATCCTAGTAAGGTTTTATTGTCATCACTTCTGGGTGAATTGAGGCAATGGCTGTGACCAAATCTAAACGGTTACCGAGCACCGACTAACTAATTATAACGAATCATCATGTTATTTCCTCTTCAGTTATTTGTTTATTCCTGGGTCACTCTCCTTGGATGTGTCTATTTAGTGTTAAAGGATCAAGTACCTAACAGTAAAGATCTTAAGTTAAATATCCCTCGTCTAGATATAGATTTTACTGAAAAAATGGAACTGCTTTTTGCAGAAGAAAAAACACTGGCCCAAAATCAAAGTAACTTGTCTGTTCCAATGATCAACAATGATGGTAATATAAGCTTTTGCTCACATTATACTTGTTAATGGGCAAGGTAATTGGTGAGATTTATCCAGTATCCCATAAGCCATAACTGCATGGTCGGGGTCGAAGGGTCAGTGATCACAGAAACCTTCAAGGCCTGCCTCACTCAAAACAACCTTCAGAGAAGAGACTTTCAACTCTAGTAGATGTGAGGTCACTCCTTAGTTATGGAGTTTGTTTTTGGCTATTCTTGGCATAAGCTGGATTATGCCACTCTCTGCTCAAGAATTCCTTACTTTCTGGAACAGAGATTGTCTCCACAAGAAATCCCTCCAATTTTTGTATACTATTCCCAGGTTACTTGGTGGACTGTCTGGCACAAAGGAACGACAGAATTTTGAAGGCAACACAAGAAATACTTAGCCTGAAGAGTTTTTTATTTGCTAGCTTTTTGATGCAAACTGGTCTTTGTACAGAATACTGATTCCTACTTGGATATGATAGGGGATCACAGCCTTATCATGCACAAGCTTAGTTCATATTATCCATCTTTAGTATGGACCTTATCAAAAAGGTGTACAGAAACCTTCACCAAAGACAAAGGCAAAGGTAACTTCAAAATCATATAAACTATTTCAGACCTAAAATTAAAAGAAATAGGTGAAACATAAGTAGTTCTGCTATCAGGACAGAGACAGATATATCAGGTAATATTGATAGTTCCAGGTAAATAATATACACACTTAAAGCAGTCTAACGCAAAAAGGGCAATTGAATATGTGCTTTCGCAAACGAAATATAATAATATCAGGAGGTAGCTTTTCACTACTGACAAAAGGCAAAGGTAACTTAAGAACCTTTAAACTATTCCAAACCTAAAACCAAAAGATACAAGACTATCAAGGGTAGAGATAGATATATCAGGTTATATCAATAGTTCAAGCTAAATAGTATACACACCCTTAAAGCAGCCTTACGCAAAGAGGATGAACGCATATATGCTTTCATGAGTCGAAATATAAGAATATCAAGCGGTAGTTTTGCACCACCGTGATTACGCATCCAAGGATGACCTGCATAAGGGGGTCATGAGAATAGGCAATATGAAGAAAAAGGATGTCAAGAAAATTCAGAGGAGAAAACACTCACATAATGCTTGAGCAGCACTCATTCTTTTTCTAGGATCTTTATTCAACAGTCGTTTGACAAAATCTTTAGCATACGAAGTTAGCGTAGGCCAAGGTGCTTCATCGTAAGTTGGATCAGCCTTTAAAACAGCCCTGAAGATTCCAGACTCTGTGCGAGCCCAAAAAGGACGACTACCACAGAGAAGAATATATGCTATCACGCCTATACTCCACACGTCAGCCTCTATCCCATATGATCTGTGCAGAACTTCTGGTGCTACATAATATGCACTTCCAACGATGTCATTAAGCTTCTCATCTGCATAAATCATACTTATATTAAATGTTTAATGGAGAAGACAAATATTAGAATTCATAGAACCCTACATGGTAAAAACTAACCTGGTCTCACAAAATCTGATAAGCCAAAATCTATGGCTTTTAACTGAGAGGGTTCATCTTTCAACGAAAACAAAAAATTCTGAACAAAGACCAGGAAAAAATGAGATACTTTTGCAAAAATACCAATAGCAAAAAAAAAAGAGAGAGAGAGAGATGATACATAAATAAAATTCAGAAACCATATATGCAAGCATGACCGGAAAGATAGGGGAGAGGAAGGCTGGACAGAATAATACAAATGACCAGCACAGCGAGTTTTCTTCAAGGAACTACTCAAGCCATGAAACTTCCATGAAACATAGTAACAGCCCACAATGAATCTAACTAGAACTTTTTGGCAATATTAGATAAGCCTAATCCAGTGAACATATGAGAAAAATCTAGTAACACTTGAGACCTAACTGTTTCTCTCCGCAGAAGAAGTTGGTGTCTTGAAAGGAAAAGGGTGACAGCAGAATGTATCTGTAGATGTAAATCCATCAAAGGGAAAAATCTTCACTTAATTGAAACACGTAATGAACGGAAAACCTTGATTAGCAAAGAAATTGAGTCAAGCTTCCAAGGGCGGACACTTCTCATATTTTCTATCATCTCTCTTTTCATTTCTTTTTGTTTATGTAATGCACAGATATGCTAACATATTTAGTTTCAAACACATACATAAAATACCTTCACTAATCACCAAGCACTTTGTAGTTGATTCACAAAAAAATGCAATAAGAAAAATCAAAGAGACTTTGTGAACAGACATAAGATTTATGCACAAACAATTAGTGTATTCATGTAGAAAGAATATAGCGAAATTAGGAAACAATACTCCTTATTACCACGGCTTTAGTTGGTGAATGAGATTTCCCAGTATAAATATAGATACAACAATGCTCTCTCATATATATACATTAAACTTTCTCTATGTAGGGCAAGCTTAGCTTCAGAACCAAGGTGTAGTGTTGGACATGGACACTCTAGTTCAAGTCTGGGAGCACTCCGCAACAAGGAATGAGGAACAATATGCACTCTAGAGTAGTACATATTTGTGGAGAAAGTTTTGTTTTATGCTCGAGTATTTGGTTTACTTTTTACAGTCATGTCTTTGTTAGTTAATCACCATGATAATTATTATATAAAGGTTCTTTGAGGATGGATGTGCGCAGCAACTACATTTGTATTCAGAGGATCTTCAGCATCCATCAAAATAATAAGCTAAAGGCACTCTTGGGCATCATTAGCGCACCATACATGTAGCAGCGAAACTCAACAGTGAAGTGCTGCTTTCCATTTTCTTTTTTAGGGAACATATAAAAAGCAACTAATGCTCTAATTTGCAATGCCAGTTTGAGGACTATGTTTACCTCAGGTTTAAGATCACGGTGCACAACACCCTGGAGATGGCAGAATGCAACAACATTTAATATTTGCACCATGACATCCTTAGCATCCTCTTCTGAGTACTTCCCACCCCTACCAAAAGAATTGAGAAGGAAATGAAATACTATCCCCAAAAAGAAATATCTTTAAGAATTAGAAGTAAAATTCCATAAATCAAACAAAGGCATACCGTGCAAGTATTCTATCAAGGAGCTCTCCTCCTTGGCATAACCTGGACAGCAATTTTCAAGAATTCCCTTAGCTTTCATACTCTAAAAAGAACATACTTGGGACTCAAAAGAAATACTTCTAGAGCCTGATGCTATAAGGTTTAGCATTATGCACTTTCTTAGAGCTACTAAGTTGTGGCTTAGCACCCAATCTTTCTTCCATGTTTTGCCAACATGAATTGTCCCAAGGCCACAAGCATCACCAAGGCAGAGAGGGAAAACCTTACAAGAAATGGATTAGATCTCACTAATGTGATTTAGATTCTTACTCCATCACTATGTAGACATTATCCCGATCTTCAAATGCTTCATAGAATTGTATGAGATTGTTATGTCCAGTTAAGGCGCGCAAAATTTTAACTTCCCTTCTGACATCCTCGATGGAAATAGCTGTTGTCATCTGAAAGACAACAAAACTGGAGTATGAGTCTGCTGTTAAAAGGGTAAGATATGAAGTGAAGTATTACATCTGACCAAGAGAAAATTTATAATGGATTTTGATAAACTTAAAGCCAAAAGTGAATTCAGTTTACTTCGTATAAATATAATGGGTCATACATCAGCGATACCAATAATCTAACTCCATATGAAGGCTACGAGAAATTGACATGGTCTTATCAGGTCAAGTAGCAAAATTTCACTAAGCCTATCTACCACTGAAGCCTTGTCTTTTTCTTTTCTCTCAAACAGTCTAGTACAGAATCTTTTAAGCAACCAAATAGTTCATGAATTTATAATCTTTTAGTTTAATGGTAAAGCAGACTCCTACAAGACATATCCACCTTTCTGATAATTATTGATTATGAACAGAATGAAGCACAATCTCGGATGGAGCCAAAGATTCACTATTTTTTGGCTTTGGAGTATGATCGAATAAAGCAAAATGGCTCTTTAAATTGTCTGTGCTTCTTTCAATTGTGAAGTAGCAGTTAGTCAATGCAACTTTCGACGCTCATCATGGGTCATCCGGAAACAGTCGCGCTATATTTTTAAATATAGGGGTCAGGCTGCGTACATCCGACCTCCCCTTACCCCGCAATGAGCGGGAACCTTTTAGGCATTGGGGTAATGTTGAACAGAATGAAGCACAATAGTGTAATCGAGTGCCACATTTGTTCTAAGACAGTACTGTTCCCTTCAAAAATTACACATGATCAGCTTATATGTTATTTCCTTATATCCAACACCCTGTGATTGAACAAGATTTCCTTAAACAGCGTGAGTCATTTAGAAAGTCAATGTTAAGTTTCTAACACCAACAGGATATAAAGTAATCAGTTGCAGCCTCCTAAATGATAAGGTGAAAAGCACCAAATTGAAGCTTGCTAGTCATTCTGGCAAATGTATAACTTGCTTGAATTTTCAATTGCTATAGGCCAGTCTAAACCATGTGGGATTTTGTGAACAAAAAGTAAAAATGTTTTTCTAATTGATTCATGTCTTCTTCAAAAGCAAATGGACAAGAGATTGCAATTCCACAGTGCTCAAAACCTACCCACTCAATATTAAATAGTAAAAACCACTATACTTTTTTTCAAATATTTCATGGACCCCAATAAATTCCAACTGGAATTCCTTATAAAAGCTTCTACACTAGAAAACAAGACCAGTACAGCTCTTAAGAGCAATTTCCTTGAAAAGGAGAGCTTATGCCCCATCAAAAGGGGAGGCTGAATAATAAAAAAGTAAAAGTAGCTTGAGAATCTGGAACTTTGGTTTTGAATCACCAAATTTGTAAGTGAAAAAGCCCCAAATTCACAAGATAGGGATAGAATAAAGTAAAAATTATAACACGTCTTGGCGGTGGGGGAATTAACAGACTGAAAGGATGATCTAATGGCGTCCTGACTTCCCCTGATCTCACCCCACAGAGACAAGAGGCAGATATAGAGAACAAAACTAAAACCCAACAGAACTTTAAGCAAAGGAAAATGGAATCCTATGAACTTTTTCCACAATGCAACTTCAAGAATCAGACATCGTAAGTAATTCAATATGCATATATACTTCAATGCATTATTCTAAAGATAAGGAATAGACAGAGGAGAAGAAGAGACCTTGGCTTTTGGAATGATCTTAACAGCAACTTTCAGACCCTTAAGTTCACCTTTCTTGACAATAGCAGAACAAGTATACCCAAAATGGCCTCTACCCACTTCCTCCCCAATATCATACTTACTCATAAATTGCTTAGAAAACCCAAAACTCTTATCCAAATTAGCACCCTCAGATTCCTCCCCTTCAGGAATAGCTGCAGCATTAGGCTTAACACTACCATGCCGTCTCAAAAGCAAAGCTTTAATGTGCTTTGCCGGAGAAGGAGGAGGAAAAGGCCGTTTAAACAACCTCGCCGGAGTAGAATTCGCACTCTTAGAAGCAGAAGACTTACGGGCAGGTGATTTCTTGGATAGAAAAAACCTAGCCGGGCTGGGAGAGTAAAATGGGAAAAAAGGTGATTTTTTAGCTTCATTTTCTTTCTGGGTTTCGTCGACGTTTGGAGTTTCCGGTGGGGGAAGAATTTCTCGTGGGGAATAAGGATTGGGTCTCGGAGGTTTTGAGGTACAAGCACCCATGGTGATAACAACAGAACCTTAGGCATACAAGTGGGAAAACATAGTTGTAAATTCAAGAATCAAGAACCATGGTGAAGAAGAAACATGTATGCTGGATATTGAGAATTTCCGGTGCAGCCGGAGATTGTAAGGAAGATGGGGGAGTATGTATGTATGTACAATGTATGTGAAATGGGATGTATGTGTAGATATTTCGGCTCCCCGGGGGGGTGGGTAGCTCCGTTTTAATGGATGGATGAATGGAGACTGAAGGAGAAGCAGCTGCTTTATGTCTAAAGGGCACGCGTCATCCACGTGACAATTTACTGCCCAATTAACTATCACCTACGACCGAATTGGAATTCAACTCTTGTGGAATTCTTAAATGGCTCGTCTGAGTTAAAGGAATAAATTATCTCGTTATTTATTAATTTATAATTATATTTTAATTAAATATAAAATAAATTAATTTTAAAATGAATTATTATTTAATTTTCAAATTAAATGATCCCTAAATTTAATTTTTTTATTATTTTTAGATTTTTTACCTGATGTTGTATAATTAAGGGTGAATGACTTGAATTTATATTGAAAAATTTTATGTTAGAATTATTAGTATGGCCTACTAAATATTATATACTTGAATTAGATTTTTTTTTTAGTTGAGGATGATGAATTACTTTACCATCAATATTGCAATTCTTGTATTCATTTTGGTAAAAAATGAAAAATTTTAGTTCTTGGGTTTAATTTTGTAAAACAATTTTTTTGGGTGTGTTTTAAAAGATTGATCTTCAATTTTATGAACTAATTACTACATGTCTTATTGTCCCATCATTAAAATCATAATAGTTTGTTAAAAATATATGATTCGATATATTTTTTGTCCATTATTATTTGTTTACAACAACAATAACAATATACTTGGTGAAAATTTCACAAATGGAATCTGAGGAGGAAAAAATATACACAGGTAGAGATAGAGAAGTAAAATTTGTTTAGTATTCTACAAATAGATGTCTATTTCATAAAAAAATTAAATATCTCTGTTGATTGACTATACAAACTTTTATTTTATTGATAAATATTTGATTCTTACCTAATAAATATTTTTCATAGAAAAAATAAAGATGGACATTCATTTTTTAGTTATTGTTCAGTTTGAAAAATACAGGAAGGAAATAAATGTTTTTGGTACTATGTTTATGAAGGTGGTTATGTTACTTGATTTGTAAGTATCCTTCTTACATAAAATTAGGCAATTGGCTTCACACAATGTATGGCAGTGACCACATGTTTGTGTTACAAGTAGAATTTGTTCAACTTGTTTGGCTGTAAAAATTAAATGAGAGGTCAGCCTTTAGCCCCCCACTATTGTTGCCCTACCAGTGATATAATAGTTCCTTTTTCTGAATTAACATTTTTTAAAAAATACTCCTGATTTTGATCTTTGTTATTTATTGTTTTTTTTATTGGATCTGCGCCACCAGCATATTAAAAAAATATATATAATGGTGAATTTTGTTGAGCTTCTAGAATGTCTATTTTCCTCAACTTCTTTTTTTATTTTCCTTTAACAGAATTTAGATCTTGTCTTATCGAGGAAAAAAAGATCTCAACCAAACTTGGATATCATGTTAGAAATTGATCAAGAAATGAGATAGCCTCAAAGTGGTAAGAGGTATCACTTGGGATTTTTTCACTCAAGATGTATCATTATAATATTATTTATATTCAGACCCTTTAAATAGAAAATCAAAAGTGTTTACATGATTTAAATTATTTTAAATAAAATCTTCTTTAATAGAAAAAGTTAGAAAAAATCATACTTATTACTTATTGAATTTTAGTTCAATTAATTTGGATTCGTGTATTACAAAATCTAACTTTTTTATATTTATTACTTAGTTTCATTATCTCTAATTAAAGATAAAGAGAATTACTATCTCACTCATTTCACATATAATAATCCAATTAATTGCGGGGGGGAACCTTCGCATTGCTAGAAGAACACGCAAATATTACTGTTAATTATTATTACTTGAAGTTCACGAATCACATTATTTATGGAGCCCAAATATTTCGGGATTCCTCAAATTAATTATCATCAATCTTTTTGACTACTTGTACATGACACCAAATTCAACTTTACGTATCCTCCCCATAACGTGACCATAACAGCAATTAACAATTAATAAAATCAGTTTTTTTGTTAATTAATAATATGCGGCCATGAGACAGCCAGCCCACACATGCACATACTATGTAATTAGAAAAAAAAAACATGAAATATTTCTTTTTATTTGTGATTGCCACAGGTTGTAACAATTCGTATCAATTGGATCTTGAATATGATGATGCTATTGATTTATTTTTTATCCTACATTCTCATTCTTTCTTAATTTTTTTTAAATTAAATTTACGTGTTACAAATTACTAAAAGTTTAGAACAACATACTTGGTGAAGTATTATAAATGATATACAAAAAAAATGTGTATACAATTATATTATTACTTTGATACTTTTATGGATAACATGCTAAAATAATATTATCGAATATCAAGTAACATAGGAGCCTCAACTTAGAGCGGAAGAACTAAATCTTTGATATTAACAGTCAATTGATCAATCAAAATATGAGTTTAAATTTCCATTATAGGTGATTGTCATAAAAAATTACTTGATATAATTATTTATTTTATATATATATATATATTTTAAATACTAAATTTTTTAAAATAATGCAATTAAAAATTCCTTAATAAAAATTATGACTTCATCATTAGCCATAAAAATACCAGATTTTGAGGTACACCGCAATGTAAGAAAGGAACCTAATCCGCCGAAGATTGCAAACAAACAAAATACTACAAATTACAAATTAAAAATTAAAGTTGTGTTCCTCGAAAACATAATTAATTAGTAACTTTAACAGTCAATTATTAGAATTTCTTGATAGTCACGAATAATATTTTCTTAAACGAGTTAAGATAATCTTTAACAAAAAAATAATAATAGAAACATAGGGTGGTGCCCCCACAAAAAAGATGATGCTATTTCATATGGATGGTGAAAGTATTGTAAACTTGTGTGGACATCACTAACTACGTGCCAAAACACACACATAGAGATCAATTGGTGAAAGTATTGTAAACTTATGTGGACATCACTAACTACGTGCCAAAAAACGATCAACGGCAAAGTCAATATTTTTATGGAGAATATTTATATTTTTAAAAAATATAGGTGAGTAATTTTTATATTAAGGATATTCAATAATTAATAAATAGTATCAAAATATTTATATTTAATCTGTATATTTAAAAAAAATTCCAACAAAAAATAATTATCTAAGCATCATTAAATGAATATAGCTCCGCCTCTTAAACACAACCTAGTTTTGTTAAAAAGAAAAAACACACACTGAGCCTGGGTAAAACAACATTATAATGAATGATCATTATATATAGAAAAGTTTGATTCTTTCTCTCTATACCTTAAATCAATTAAATTTTAATCAGTTATCACATAGAATTAGTAATTATTATTGATAAGACACAAAATTAAAATCATAAGCAAAAATGATTCATGAAAAGCTACAATACCTTTTTTTTCATTTATTATTTCTATATACATTAAGTCATAGCTAAATTATGTAAAGTATTCTTTCTGACAAGATCATAATTTTGAGTTAAGAGACAGAAATGTTTGTTTTGCTTCTAATTTAGTCTTTTGTTTTGATTGGACTAAATGGAAATGTTGGATATACGTAAATAGATTTCTATAATTATGAGTCATGACGCCATAAATTACACACTGACACAGGAAAAATCCACATTGCACCTTTTTTACCATCATGTAAAAGCTGTACCCTACTAGATATTCTTTGCTCTGAATATATCTCCAGAAATAGTACTACATATATTTAAAACCAAAAAGAGGAGAATTGTATTCTCTTTATCTCATTTTAAAAATTGTTAACTTATACATTATTTATTTACTTTTT
Organism: Solanum sejunctum; assembly: GCA_025642045.1. NCBI lineage: Eukaryota > Viridiplantae > Streptophyta > Magnoliopsida > Solanales > Solanaceae > Solanum > Solanum sejunctum. The sequence goes on along the minus strand of JAOTQJ010000001.1, from coordinate 35,318,160 downwards.
AAAAAAGTTTAAGATGATTATTTATTTTTAATGCTATTTTTAGAATTATTTTTTAAAACTATAAATATTTAAATATGATAAATATTTAATAATGAGATATTATTAAATATAAATATAAATAAAATTACTAAAAAAATTACATATAATAAAAATATGACACATAATTTGAGAAGGAAAGAATATACTGTTTGACACATAAGCTATGCAAGGAATTTCATCTCATATATGAGGCATGACTATATTTATATATTACTATAAAATGATGCAGCTCCGGCCGATACCCCCACCAAGATAGCTTATTACACATCTCGCTTAATAATAAGCTAGTTATTCACTTTTACTTATTAGTATTTTAGTTATTAAGGTCAAATGGTATAAATTTTGATCAATATTTTAAAATATATTTTTTATTATATTTATGTTGGTCATTTTATTTTTACTTATTATTATTGTAGTTATTGAGGTCAAATGATATGAATTTTGATCAATATTTTAAAATATATTTTTTATCATATTAATATGAGAAGGATTATAATTTATAATATTCTTTTATATAATTTTCAATTATTTAAATTTTTAAATTTTAAATATTAAATTTAATTATTTTAATTTAATTAAATTACCTGAAAAAGTGAAATAATAGTGATAAATAAAAATAAAGAAAGATTATTGTTGATTTGATTTGGCATGTATCTTAGCAGCTTTACCAATCGGTGTCTTTTCCACTATATATTTGTAGCATATGGAGTATATAACTATTCGATGCAAAAATTCAGTCTGCATTTGCTTCAATTTTCAAGAATTTCTTTTTCCTGGAAAGCAGTTTTTTGTCAAAAAAATCTTGGAAAATGTTTCTAGTATTTTATTGGTAAGTACAGACTATTCTCCGGGACAACTATTCACTTTTATTCATTTTTTGTGCTTAAAAATAAATATTTATTTTTATTTATTTATAAAAAATAAAAAAATTAATTATTATTTAAATTTTTATTATTAATTATAGTCATTTTTAAATATAATTAAATTTATTATATTAGAAGAGTAATATAGCAAAATTATCATTTTATCCCTTTATTTATTGCTATAAACAATTGAATATCAAATCAATACTGAATAAGTAAAAATAGACACGAGAGTAATAAGTATTATTGTCAAGTCCCAATAATATACTCTTAGCAAATTAGAGAGCATTTTGTGAAAATTCTTTAAAAAGATTAATAAAAATATAAAATTATGCCTAAATATTAGTTGAACAAGTACTCTCTCCATTTAATTTTACTTGATACCTATATAAAAAATAGATGTTTTCATGTTCATTTCAGCAAATCAAGAAAAAACTACTACTATTTTTTTTATACCACCCTCAATACTATTAAATAACTACTTTAATAAAATACTTCTTTAATGTAATCAAACACTTTCCACAGCGAATGTCTGAAATAACTTGTGATAAATGTAAGGTTTCTTTTTCCTCTATAGTCATTACCTTAAATCTTGTACGTAATGATGAGCAAAATTGTTGAGACACAAAGTTTCATATTGGTGGTTAATGGGATGGGTGGTCTTCTTATAAGGTTTAGACAATCCTATTCCCTTTAATCTAGCTTTTGAGGTGTGAGTTAGGTTTAAGACTTTCTTCAACATGGAATCAGAGCAGAGCCTGTCTCACCCAATGTTGGGCCTCATTTCCTAATAAAGTTTAGGCAATCCTCATTCCTTTGAGTTAGCTTTTGAAATGTAAGTTAGACCTAAGTGATTCTTCAACAAAAATATTTACAAAATTCAAAAAGAAAAACATTGGAAACCATAGATCACAAGTTGTTGTATGGATTTCATTATAGTGGTGTGTCTGTTTGAAAATGAGTAGGTTCCCCACTAAAATGCCCATTATTAAAAAGGTAAAGGAACCAAACCAAACAAAACATCAGTAGGTGCTCTTTTTCTTGCGCAGCCATCATATCTTATTAATTCATAATTCATGGAAAGAGTTGTTCACTTGCAAATTGGAAAGGCAACATCATATTTTAATTTACCACTCCTACTACCCTTTAGTGGATTAATCAATTTCGTCACTATCAATTTTTTACATCTTTTCTTCGTCTGTTAGTAGATATAATATCTTATCCAATATTTAAAATTACATAATTAACACGTTTTTTCTAAATATTGTTTAGATAAGCTTATGCAATTCAACTAATTTTTTGAAATATCTGTTATCTCTCCCCTAGCAATATATACCAAAAAACTCTAATCATCAAACAACGAAATTGAAATAATTAAATCATCTTAGAATTAATGATCTTAATTACTAATTAGCTATATGGCAAGGGGGTAAAAATCATAATTGCATTCATTAAGAGAAGTTATCATAATATACGTGCGCGCGCGCCTGTAGATACAAAAAGAGTGGAATGAAATTATGTAATTATTAGGTGATATCTATAGTGCGAGTAAATATTGATTTCTAGTCATTTTCATTTATTTATTCATATTTGACTTTAACATTGTCTCTTGGAAAGTATATTAAATAAAATAATAAATTTATTATATTATTTCTAGTTATTAATATATGTTGGAACATAAACTGAAATAAACTATATAATACTTAATAATAAGGACAGAATAGATACAAAGCGAAAAATTCTATCTTAATTTTTCAAATTTTAAAAGTAAAATTAAGTAAATATCGATATATTTTAATATAATAAATAAGTAAAATTGGATAAATAAAATATTATAAGATTAGTAACTCTACATAGTTAAATCTCCAAGGAAAGAGAATATAGTAATAAAAAATACGAAAGGAAAATAAATAAATTTATCCATGTATTATTTGAAATTGTGCAACTTTATCTCTCGTTAACTTTCAGCTAATTATAAATAACTATTCTTGTTAAATCGTATTCAAAAGTCAAGAAATTAATTTAAACTTCTCTTTCTAAAGAATTTGAAATGAAAACGTAGAGTTATTTCATGTTACGTAAAGGGAGATGAACCAAATATACATGTTTCAAAGACCTTGATTAGTCATAATTAGCTTGACCTCAAAAATAAAAGACATTAAATAATACAAAAGGGATATGATTGACTTTGAAGTATTCGATACTTGTTTCATCTCGAATTACTTTTTTATTAATTAAGAGGATTTTTAGACTATGATGTCCTTTTTATTGATATATTTTCAAACAATCATAATTTCAATTTAAAATTGAGATGGGTATAGTTTTAATTATTTTTAAAGAAAATAATTTTATAATATTTGAATATCTAAAATGATAGATAATTTGAGACGAAGGAATGAGCGTGAACTTTAAGATTAATCTTTTTACAATGTCATTTGCAGTCACAAGATATGAGTGCCTAACAATAAATTACTCGTTATTAATTATTACGAAGAATATGAGACTAAAACATCCATATTAAACTACTTAATTTTGACAAATAAAATGTTATATTTTCAACGTATTTCTCCAAACTTCTTTATTCTATATGTAAATTTATTATGAAAAAAGATGTAATGATGGTGATCGATGAGATAGGGAAAAATTAGCATTGACACTAATGACATAGCCCAAGCGAGCCATCTTGTCTTGTTACAGCTATAGCTATACGCTATATCCATTTTGTTAGGTGTTAAAATGACTGATCAGTGTGGAGAAAACTTACCTAGATATATTATATTAAGAAAATATTTATCATTCATAATAATGATAATTTTTTTGTTGATCACTTAAAATATATTTATAAAATAATTTTAATACATATTACAGAGAATTATTTATAAAAAAAATAGACAAGTATAAGTTTTATTGATGGATAATATATTTATCGCATGTTTTAATACACATTATGTCAAATTTTTACCAAACAAGCACAATATATTTTTAAATAGCAAAAAGAGCTATCCGAAGTCTATAACTGCATAATTCATTTTTAATAAAAATGCAAATTTATCATAGTATCGTTACGTATTGATATAAATAATAATAAAAAAATTATCATTAAAATTAATAATTATTTATTAAAAAGTACTCGCCCAAGTAATTTTTTTCCACAGCATACTCAAGGGACTATGACAAACTATAAAAAAAATTTGAAAATTTAGAAATGACGAAATTAGACCATAAAATTATAATCCATCCAATCTATTCAAGTTTGGATTAATTATTAATTCATTTATTTATTAATTTAGTTCATCAAAATTTAGTTTGATACCTAATTTAAATTGATTCGTGAAAAGTTTTATTAAAATATTTTATGTCAGCTATTCATGCATGTCGATCGTCCAATATTCCAACAGGAAATCATTGGTATATATGAACGAGTAGGAATAGTCAGAAATATAAACGTAAGAATGATGCAACTAATAAATTGTCAACAAAAGGCATTTAATGGAATACATCGTGCATTGTATGTGATACCTTAAGAAACACGATGAGGTTCTCGAAGATAGCAAAGCAAAAATTATTTGGGCAAAGTATTTTTTTTTTAAAAAAATATTTTGTTAAAAAATTATTTTGATAAGTATTTTTTAAAAAATAATTATTAATTTTAGTAATATTTTTTTATTTATAATCTTTTATAACTATATATAGTAATATTGTGATAAATTTATACCTATATTAATAGCAAATTATTCATGTAATATAAATGTATTAGTAAGTGTTTAAAAATATATCGTGCTTGTTTGATAATAAATTGACATACTTTAGTATTAAAGTGTTATAAATGTACTATTCATCAACAAGATTTGAATTATATATATTTGTAATATATATTAAAATTGTATTACAAATGTCCGTCAAATAAAAATATCATTGCTATGCATAAGAAATATTTTCTTAATATATATAATTTAGGAAAATTATGCAGATAATCAAACATATAATAGTTAATTAGCTAACATAGTTAGAGTTTGAATTAATTACGGCTTGTAACAAACATCTAGCTGTAATTATAATTTAAGTTTTGTATAATTCATGAGATTTTACAAATACTATGCGTGAATCAAATTGTATTGCAAAACATACAATACCGTGAATGTATAGCGAATTATACAAACATTGTGCACATATTATATAAAAAAATATATAAATAGTATACAAAAATTTTGAATTATATAAACATATATAAATATTATGCGAATTATATAAATATTACTATAATTATACTTATAAAATATAATTATCTAAATTATAACTATAAAATAAGATATTTTTGAATGAATATATATGCAAAATCCTCAAATCTACGTAAGAATTCCTCAAAGTAACACTTGCTCGGCTGATCCAACTTGAAAACGTTAATGGGCCTTATAGGCTTCGAGCCCAAAATAAGGACTAATTTACAAGAATGGTCGAGCTCTTAAACTTTTGACCTATTTTGCTCACCTCCATCCCCAAAAGAAAAAGGATCTTACAAAAGTGACGACAAAAAAAGAAATAGAACTTCTTTATTCTTTTCTTCGTTTGCAAGTAAAGATCAATTCCCTTTAATGGTTTTTTGTTGCATTTTTAGAAATTGAACATTGTATCCGGCTATCCTACATGTGCTGAAGACTGATAAATATTTTTCATAAAATTATATCAATTGATATGCAAGTTAAAAATTATTTTCACAAGTATATCTATTAAATGTAGTAGCTCTTAACGAAATTTTTGATTTTTTTATCAACGAGGGAGTTAGCACTAGAAACTACAACTTCAAATGGAGCATGAATCTGAATCCCTTGACTCGATTTGAGAATTGATCTATCGAATATGATTTTATTATTCGGCAATTCATGAGTATCTCTTGGATGAGTTATGTCTTACTCTATCTGTTCATTTTTATTTGTCTGCTATACAATTTGAGAATATTTAACAATAATTATTCAATTTATGAAATTTAAAATAATTTTATATGTAGTAATTTACCTTTGTCATTTTGTTATAATCATTTTTCTATTATACATTTTAAAATAATTTAATAAAATTATTTATATTATTTATATATTTTTAAATTTTTATATTAAATTAATAAAAAATAAATAAAAATAAACGGAGAGAGTAACTCAATCTCACTAGAAAAGGTACTAAAATGGATGATCATTGAAAAGCGGATTCCGGTTTGAAAATTTGAGGTGGGTATGAATGATGCAATTAATGCCGGAGAATGATTAAAGCGTCTCAATAAAGTTGTGGAATAAAATTACAAATTATTATAGAAAACGTTATTACTATATAGAGCAAATTATGGTGTTTAGGTACAGTTTATCTAATTATATTTTATTGCTATAATTTTATTATTTATAAATATTTTTATTTGTATATTTCACTTGTTAATATATAAATAGATAAAGTATATGTAAATTTCTTATATATAATTATAAATTTTTTATAATTTATATAAATTAAATATATTAACAAATTGTATACAAATATCTAATAGTTATAATTTTTTTCAAAATATATACAAATCAAATGTGTCAATAAATTATATACAAATAGATAGGTAAACATATATAAATTCTGAATTTATTTCAATTTGAAATCATATTATACAAATTCTAGTAAAATTAATTAAACTGTAGTTGTATTCAATAATTAACCAAAACTATAACTTAAATACACCCTTCATCCTATTTTAATTGTCATAGTTTCATTTTTAGAGTCAAACTACATAAACTTATACCAACATTTTAAAATATATTTTTTGAGCATATTAATATGAGAAAATATTGTAATCAATGATATTTTTCTTATAGTTTTGAATATCTAAATTTTATCTCAAAATAACAAATTAATTTAATCTAATTTAGAATTTTAAATTAGTTAAATTGACTTTCAAAAACAATAACATGACAAATAAAATGAAATAAAGAAAATACATAATAATCATTAAATATTTGTGATTTCACATAATTTTTCCTTCATCATATATTAGGTAGCATTTTATCAATTTTGTGAATCAACATCATGGAAATTGTAAACACTAATTTATGAGCAGTAGTATATTATGTAAAAAGATTCAATTTCATAATTGTGTAGACCGACCAGGAAAATATTATAGTATATTCAAAATTCGACGGAAGTATTATGGAATTGCTACTATATTACAACTCTTGCAATATTTTAATTCATTGAGATTATAGGAATTAATATCTTGATTTAATTTCGAAGGAATTGCACTTTAATTTAGGAACTACTCATTATTTTACAAAGAGAATTAAGAAAAATCTTTTTTTTTTTAAAAAAAGAAAAAATAGTATAGAAAGAAATAAAAAAGGAGTCGAAGTAAATTAAACGGAGGATCCAACTGAAAATTGTTTTAATTAGAAAAGAGAATTTTAATTTTAAAATTGACACGAGTACAAATAAATTTTGTCTTTAACATTCATGTTTAATTTAGCCACTCAAATACTTTTCTCAATAAATAAGAGATACACTTATAAATATCAGGAGAGGATGAGACATCATTAACTCATGAAGGAAGAATTATCAACACAAATGTGAGAATATTCAACCTATACCAAAAAAATAACGAGGGCAAATGACTTGGTATCTCAACTTTTAATGGTCCTAGTAAAAATTTTCAATACTATAGGATCAATTAAATATTGAAAAATTCAAAGAGAGGAGGCACCTATATATATAAGGTATCTTCTCCACATATATATGGTCTATTATTAGAGTAGGTAGATATGAGTTCTCCATGTGCAGTTCAGGGTAAGCTTCTTATATATCTTGTTATTACAATATTGTTGTTGTCTTAGGTTGTTAATATTAATGTGTTT
>JAOTQJ010000001.1:35292032-35302356 GCA_025642045.1 Solanum sejunctum | reverse complement strand
TCCAAGAAAGAGGTGGGCTCAATGACTTTGTTTTCTCTACACAGAAGCATCTTTTTACGGTTCTATTTCTTTCTCATCTTTAGAAGAATACAGGACAACAGCACAAGCCAAAAAAGGGATGTTTCCACTGTAGATTTTGTGGTCACTTTTGGTTCTTTTTATGGTAAAATTCATGTCTTCATGGACAAAAGAGGGTGATCACAATAAGGAAGCTAAAGCATACACAACAGCTCTTTTGTTTCCCTCTAACCTTTCGAATGCAAGGGATAAAAGCATCACAAGAAAGTTGAGCCTCACAATAGATAGAAGTATTGTCGAAAGATATAGAGAGACAGCAAATCGCTATGCATTTTGAGTCCCATCTTTCAAATTTCAACACTCGAAGAACGTAAGGCCAGGCATGAGGAAATGATCTCTAATGCCAACTTACAATGTGAATAGAAAAATACCACTCCACAAAGATCTCCAGTTACAGGTCTAGTGTGCTAACTTTTACCGATTTCCTGTGAGAAGGAATATAAGTCAATACTCAAAATATGTAATGGACTATAAACCAACCAAAGTTCCCGTATACACCCTAACCATTGCAAGTCAAGTTACATACCGGTTACTTCCATCTCAGAGCGGAAATATTAGGCTACAGAGATTGCAAGAGTTTCCTTACAAGCAAGCATAATTTTAAAAGAACATTGGATAATGATGCTCATGATTAATTTTTTTTTTCTCCGAGTAGCTTATTATAGATGATTAATGACAAACAAGGGTGCATTGACACCTAAAATCCCTTCTGCTAATTGGTGCATATAATCAAGAATAACCAGAGCAGTTCCATCTTAAGTTATCAGTTCATCGATCAAAATCGATGTGTCTCAAAACAAGGCATAACTATCCTGTTTCTGAAAGCAGAAGCAACTCCCAGAATGATGGCAATTGACAAGTATTAATTGCAAGTGCTGGTGCCAAATACATGAGTGCCAAGACTAACTTTGGAACATCCTGGAAAACGCTTTTCTCTCCTTCTCACGTCTATCAGCAATCTGTCAGAAGGCAAAAAGAAAGAAAATAAGTGTATCAAAATAGATTGTCGAGAAAGAAATGACTTTTGTCGTGTTTTAAACTCCTACTGAGTCTTCATGAGATGTACTAACCTTCTTTTTAGCAGCAGCAAGCTGGTTTTTGATTCCTCCTGAAAATTCATGTCCAAGTCAGTGACACTACAGTAAAAATAGCCTACAAGTGTAATAGAAACTTTGCTTATATAGATCCAATTATCACTACTGTTCTCTCGCCGCAAATCATGCCACTGATGGTATACTTAAACAATTCTTAGGATATTACAGCATTAACATCCTTACATTCACCTAAGTAAGGATTTTACATCACAGTTCCAACATTTTCTGATCATTAGAGTTCCAATCAGTGTTAATTCTAGTTTGGTGTCAGAAACCTTTTAAGGCGAAAAAGTTTAAGTAACCATAAAATGAATACAAAACAAACTACGGAGATATCACTAACCATCATTTGGCTCCAGCTCCAATGCTTTCTTGAAACTTTCTATTGCAGCATCTATGTCATTAAGAGCCATGTATGCCTGAATGGTCAAAATAAACGGACATTATTGTTGAAGGCACAGGAGAGATTGCAAGGAGTAATAGATGATTGACTAAACATTAGCCATTATGGCACTAATGACATAAAAGCAGCTATTATATAAGCAATTAAACAGCAAGGACGTACAGCTTAACACTAAGCATACCCATACCCTGCCTGCCCGAGATACACACAGAAAACGTAAAACTGTAAACCATCAATGACATATACACCCAAAGCAGCCCTCACATTTGTAAGATAGCATTATGACAATTTTTTTTTTAAGTAACACCAGGAACCCACGGAAATTGATCCTGTTTACCATGGCAATTGAATTTCAGAAGTAAATTAGGGTAGCCATCTTATTTTACCCTTTAACCACTTCAAACTTTTTGGTGAACGACACATAGACCTTCTGCTGCCAAGAGAATAGGATAGACATGCCCTACACCACTCTACCGAGTTATAGAACCATCTGTTGAAGACAGATCACCGACAAACACCATGGAATTCAACCATGTTGACCATCAGAAAGCTTTTACCAGGAAATAGCAGAATTCACTCAGTTAAATTGTAAAGCTGTTAGGCATATCAAAAAGTATATGTCTATTACTTTCAAATTTAGTACCAAGTGTTCGACTCAGCACTATTAAGAAAAGGTTGCAATCTAATTTATATCTATTATTCCAAAACCCGCCTTACTTGAGCCAAGGCCCTATTGGAAACCACCTCAGTACCATCACAAAGGTAGGGGTACTGTTATCTACACAACACCATCCCCAAACACCATTCATGGGATTACACTGGGTATTGTTGTTATTCCAAAACCCAAAAATACAAGCTGGTTAATGATAGTTAAGGAGATCAAAGCTGCTACAGAAAACAAAAGCTCTCAATAGATACCAACCTGCCCCTGACGAAAGAGAGCTTTTGCATTGTTTTCTCCATCCCGCATAGCAAAGTCAGCATCTAGGAGTGCTCCCTTAAGATCTCCTAGTTTAAGTTTAGAAGCCTGGTTATAAATAACAGATATCAATTATTTTGTTTGGGTGGTTAATGAGCAAACAAATATGAAAATAAGAAAGCATGACAACTGGAGTTATGAAGGCAAGTGCTGAACTCGAGATATGTGAAAAATCATGAGGTTTCAATCAAAGACGAATGCGCAATCAGCAATTATAAACCTCAAAACAAAAGGAGCCTAGATGTAAAGGAAAGCTCAATTAAAAATATAGTACTACATTTATCACAATACTGACTTAAATGATGTTTAGTCCCTGAACTATCCTGAATGATCTAGATGTAGTAAAAACATATGACGACCATTAGTAACAAAAAGCAGAGTAGGTGTATTGTGGGAAAGAAGGCAGATTGTCCTTTCTCCATTATAGTAGTAGTGGTCAATTGGTCTTCTTACCGAGAAGGCAAATCGTGTGATGTTTGTTCCCTATAATGCAATTGAGTAGTGCAATAAACTAAAGCAGCAGAAAGGAAACTCACAGAACTGTTGGTAAATATCTGTGATTTCATCCTTCTCAAATATGCACTCCTTTCTGCAAGAGGAACAAGCAGAAAATAGCGGAGTTATAGTTCATGTGACAACATTTTTTACGGACAGATCCATATTCCAGAGCAATTTATGTTCGTGGAAACAGATGTATATCAGAGTCATTTATCTTACAAAAGATTTTATAATCCCCACCTTCATCTATCCCTTCTTTCTCCCAGCAGATATCCAAATAGCGCAAAGCTTTTCGATATTTCCTAAGAGCCATCTTGTAATCTTGTTTCTGTGGGAAAAAACAAGCATACGTCAGAAAGACAGGTAAAAGAGATATAGTCAAATATCAATGAGAAAAAGAAACAAGGGGATTCAACAGTTAATAACAATGATGTTGTTTTAAAAATTAATACCTTAAAATTTTCATTGCCAAATGTCTTTATAGACTCTAGAGCGGTGATCCACCAAGGGAGATCATCAGTACTGTTGTCTAGATCAGCAGGCCAATCTGGATATAGATCTCCGTCTTTGAAAAAATTTGCAATACCATCATCAGCCCCCTCAGGAATTTCTCCGCAATCCGAGATAATGACATCTACAGTTGGGCAATCATTTTCACCAGTACTCACATGTTCCATAGAGCGGACAACTCCCATTCCTTTGATTACTTTTGCAAAAACCACATGTTTTCCATCTAGATGGGAAGTTCGAGTAGTTGTGATGAAAAACTGAGATCCATTAGTGTTAGGTCCAGAATTAGCCATAGATAACATTCCCTTTCTTTCATGCTTCAATTCAAAATTTTCATCTTCAAATTTTAGCCCATAGATGGATTCTCCCCCAGTACCATCACCAGCAGAAATATCACCGCCTTGAACCATGAAGCTCTTAATCACACGATGAAAACGAACTCCCTGCAATGGGTGACAACTGCCTTTAGGGACCAACTAAAGAACATTGTATTGCTCAGTATGAGAAGAGCACATTTTTTTTCAAGAATTCAACTAAAACGGAATTGCAAAACGTTAATCACAAAAAATAAAATAGTGAAGCACTCATCTAAAAGAAAAGAGCAGCCGCCAAAGGAAAAAACTCTCAGATTCTAAACCAGACCTCCTGGATTGTATACAAGCAATCAGCAGCATATCTAAATCGACCTTGACAGTCTACTTGATAGTAAACGTACTTGAACAAGGGGATTTCTAGAGTACCAAGACCTAAAGAGCATCTACTGTCAAAATTCAAAAACCTGGCAAAAGTGATCTTCTTAAGGGAATCAAGTGAATATGATAATATCCCCTTGACTAATTATACAGTGCAATTAGAAGACTTCTCTGGGAGAAGCCAGCAATAAATAGAAATCAAATAATATTTCATCCTTTTCTAGCAGGGAAATGTATCCGCAATAAAAGACGCTCTCATCCATTTCTAGCTAAATAGCAAATATTAACAGTAAGGAAAAAAATCATTCTTTAATGTTAACATTACCACAAGTTGTGACCTTAAAAAGAAAGGGAACTAAATTTTATCAAAATAGAGTATCAATCTCAAAAGCACAGAATAACTGACAATCTGCTTGGAAGAGCAAATGAAAGGACACTAAAGTATACATTAAAAACCAGTGAACTTTTCTATAAGAGAATTTACAAAACAGGACTAACCAATGAAAGAAAAGAAATTAAGTCTTGGTTTCTTATTCTATTCAGCACCTTTAAAACCTTTCCCAACAATACACAACATAAACATAACCCTTAAAAATTCAGTCTTTATATACTTCTGACAAGTAAAAGAATACTGATCCAACAAATCCAGTCTTCATTGCTGCTAAATTTGAAGTAGTTATACACAAATTCATATTTTTAACAGTAATTCACAACACCAAGAATCTTGAAAAGATTCACCGACAACTTCCTAATCTATTAAGATCAAGAAACAAGCTTGTTACAACCAAAAAAAGACCAACCCAACAAAGCCCCATAAACTAAAAAGTTGTTCTAAGTGCAGAAACTTCAAAAGGGTATACTTAATTTCATATCCATTAGCGACCAAAAAACAAGATCTTGAATATAAAGGGGAAAAAAAACAAAGAGAAAGATGAAGAACCTTGTAATGAAGGGGTACACCAGTGTTAGGACCAGTACCCTTTTCACCAGTACAAAGAGCCCTAAAATTCTCAGCAGTTTTAGGGACAACATCATTGTAAAGTTCCACAACAATCCTTCCTTCAAGTTCTCCTCCTATGCTTATGTCCAAATAACATCGTGGTCTTGTCATTCTTCTCTACTGTTTCTGTCACCCTCTCTTGTGTTCTCAGTAAATAAATACTCCAAAAAAAAGTTTGTGAAGATGAAAAACCCTAGAATAGTCCCGCTATATACATATTTTTCGAAAATCTTGAAGCTGTCCTCAATATTCAAAAACGCCCCCTAAAACTGTCTTCTATGTTACCCATTAAAAAGAAAAGAAACACAACTAAAACCAAAAAGAAATAAAGAGGGCGTGTGATTTTCGATGAAATAAAAAAAGAAGCTGTGTTGGAAAAAACGTTACTTTCGTCCTTTTCATTCTATATATCACAAATTTTGTTTGCTCACTAAATTTTTCCTTTTTGTCATATTTTTTTCCTGTTGCGTAATTTTTTTAAAAATAAAAATTATAAAATTAATTAATTTTATGTAAATTATAATGAGATGGAGGATTTATTTTTAAGAGGACTTTGGTTCAAGGAATTAGATGAACTATTTCAATAACATACATAATGTAATTCTATAAGTAAAATTTTAAGAGAGTAATATATACTCTAAGTTTATTTATATTTTACAAAAATAAAAGGATTATTTTCAATAACTTTTGACTCTAATAAAGTAAATATATAGATTTGAAAAAAAATGCATTATTGAAAAAAAATAATAACAACAGCACATGATATCATAAATTAGAGTAAATGAAATAACATGTAATAATAAAATTAAAAAGTAAGATATACGAGAAAGAAAAATCATAATACTAATAGAGAAAATTAAATAATACTTAACTATCTACAAATATTTTTTTCATGTCATTCTTCAATCTCCATATCATTATATCTAAAATTATGTTCTCAATATTATATAACGTGTTATGTCCTGTCTAGATAGGTTATTTCAATATAATTTTAGTTAGTATTTAATTAAAATCAAAATAATTTAAAATCATCAATTTAACATAAAATAAAACTAATACACATACTGGCGGAGCCACTTTTGTCCATTAAAAAATTATACCATTATTTATAGTCAAAAATTTAATGGTGCTTAGAGATAAGAAATAAAAAAAAATAAGACGATAAATCTGTGAGTATTATATTACTAATCATTATTCACTGTCATGCTTATAACTGGTGTATAATTACTAATGACAGTTTATTAAGAAAAGCTTGTGATTAAAGTTGTTGTCAGCTAGTAACAAGTTAAGTTAGCCAGTCAAGACTGATTAGTAAATTAAAAAAAAGTCATCAAATTAATTAAGCAATTTGGTAGCAATACAATAGTTAGCTAGCCTATCGTTATTTATTAAGTATAAAAATAATAATTATATTATATATTGCATGTGGTAGTGCAGATAAAAGGAGAACGACTTTATTGATAAACATATTGGAAAAAAGATGGATAATATTTAAAACCGACAATTTTAAATCAAGAAAATTGGTACCATCAAACTTATGGCTAAATTACAAAATGAATAAATTAAAGAAATGTAAGCATGACCCGCTTCCCAACAATGTTTTTTTCTTTTTGTCTGGACTAAGAAACATTGTAATTGGATATGGTGTTATCGGAACATTCTAGATATAGATATATATGAAAAAGTTGAAAGGTAAAACATGATTGGTTTTAATAAAAATCATTTCGGAATCAATATTGTATTAGTGCTATTGCTAGGGATTAATCATCTGGGCTTAATAATGGTGAATACAAACCAACAACAACAATAACATTATCTTAATATCTCAAAGACTTCTGTCTATTGCGAGACAAGAGGAGATCGAATGTATACAGGCTTACTCTTATGTTTAAAAACGTAGCACGACTATTTTCGAGTGACTCATGATGAGTGTCGAAAGTTGCATTGATTAACTGCTACTTCACAATTGAAAGAAGTGCAGACAATTTAAAGAATCATTTTGCTTTATTCCTTCGCACCCCAAAGCCAAAAGATAGTGAAACTTTGGCTTCATCCGAGATTGATGAAAATGGGCTTAATAATGGTGAATACAATAGAAAAAGTCACATGGATAAGCAAATATATATTAGTTCACTAATTGTATATTTTGAATTAATTATGGCTCGCAGTAAACATCTAGCTGTAATTACAGATTAATTATTTGTAATTTGCATGATTTATATAAACATTCTGCGCTATTATACAAAAACTGTACGCAAATCATATTGTATAGAAAAATATACAAAAACTATAACTTTGTGTAGCGAATTATACAAATGCTTTGCACGAATTATATAGTGAAATATACAAACATTATACAACAATTGCGAATAATACAAATATTGAATTATAGAAAAAGTTGTTATAACTATAATTATGAGATATAATTACCCAAATTATAACTATAAATTATAATTAAGGTGTTTTTTGAATAGTTATATACGAAAATCAAGGTGTTATATACCCATTCAAAATAAACATTAATATGATTTTTTTTTTAATGTATATATTGGAAACATTTAGTGCTGTAGCTTCAGATGTTGATTGGTTTTGTTTAGTCTTAGTCAATAGGTATTGCAACAAAACAAAGCAATTTTGATTTTAGTGGCTATTCATATTGAAGTTGATCTTTTGTCTTGTGCACAAATACATTCACAAGAAAATGTCACTACTCATCTACCAAGAGTTGGTTTTTTTACTAATTTATCCATTAAGCTTTTTTAATACACTTCATCTTTTGAAAAAGAAATTAAATATATCATTGAATTTTGAGAAAAGGATTACTCATGTTATTTATTAAAAATTTGGCTCATCAATGATAGTATTGTTTGATGAAACGTTCATTTATGTCATTATTTTTTTAGAGAACTATACAAATTGGATTCAATATGAAATTATTTGCTCGAATTAAACCCAATCAAAAATTATTTTTTATTAATGGGCAAATGATCCAAACTATTTACCCTTTTACTCACTTTGCTTCTTTTTATTTCGCCCATAATGTCAATATGACTGTTATGAATTAGTCCTTTGCGATACTTCTACAGCGTATTGATATCATATATGACGAACTTAATCATCAGTGATACTCCAATGACATATTGATATCTTATCGGTATCACATAGGATTATACTTCTATTAAAAAGAAATAAATAAAATAATTAAGAGAAAATTATTAAAATCACAAATTTATTTATTAAACTTTAAACTAGTAAAAAATATATTTTTTATGATATTCAATCGATATATTGATATCCTCTCGATATCATACAATTTTGGGTTTTTTTTAAGAAAGAAAACAATTATGAGAAAATTATTACAAATACAAATTTATTTATTGAACTCTAAATAGTTAAAAAAATATATTTTTTGTAATACTTAGAAAAATATATTTTTTGTAATACTTCTCGATATATTAATACCATATTGATATTATATAGAATTGAATTTAATCCTTTGTGATACTCTATCGGTATGTTGATACTGTATTGGTATCATATAGTGTGGGTGCTAATGTTAGCTTAATGTCAATGCATGAACTTTCGTAGTAGACAAATTAGGAGGTATTGATCGAAATTAATTAGAGCATAAATGTAAAAGGGTATATAAATGTAAATAGTTTATTTCAAAAGGGCATAAAACTCCGAAACATAAAAAAGTATTTGTGCGAGTACTTTTAAAAAAATAATTACTGATTTTAGCAGTATTTGTTATTTATTATCATTTATACATAACAATATTATGACAAATTTGTACTTGTATTAAAAGTGAATAATGCATGCAATATAAATGTATTATAAGTATTTTAGAAAATATTGTTCTTGTTTAGTAAGAAATTGACACAATGACACAATGTGTATTCAAACGTGTCACAAATGTATTATCCATCAATAAAACATGCATTATATATGTTTTATAAATAGTTCTCTGTAATATGATTTAAATTATGTTATAAATATATTATAAGTTTTTAACGAAAAAAATTATTATAAATGATAAATATTTTCTTAATATAGTATGGAGAGATTTTCACACACACTCACTCAAAAATACCTTAATTATGATCCACAGCTATAGTTTGGGTAATTACATTTTGTAACTATAGTTATAACAATGCTTGTATAATTCGCGCAATATTTGTATACGTTTGAATGATTCAGTATACAATTTATATTTTTTTGTATAATGTTAGTACATTTCGCTATACAATTCATGCACAACGTTTGTATAATTCACTATACAATTCACAGTATTTACATATTTTTCTATAATAATTTTATTCGTCCACAATTTTTATATAATCGCGTACAACATTTATATAAATCACAGGAATTATGAAAAATTCAAACTATAATTATAGTTAAATATTTATTATCAGTCATAATTAATTAAAACTATAATTATATTAATTAATTAATATATATTTACTTATCCATATAATTTTTCCTGTAATATGTCTTATGTAAAAGATCCAACAAAAAGGCCCGGAAGCCAAAGCCCATAAATGACCAAACCAAGAGTTGGTTGGAGCCTACCTTCCAGAATTCTCTCAATTTAAATGCACTTGGCTTTTTTCCTGCAATTAATAACGCAATGATTTTGCCCAAAATTATAGTTTGTGTTAGTTAATTATTTGAATATATGTATTTCAAATATATCATCAGATTAGGTGTAATTTGCTTAAGATATAATTGTAATTAAAATGTGATTTATATGTATCAGAAATAAACAAACTGTGTCAAAAACGTAATTTATATAGATTTGGATATATTACCTTTTTTACTCGCCTATGTCCCTTTTCCTGTGTATATGTATATCACGATGTATCTGAATTTCACAATTTTATCTATCAGAGAATTCAATATAACGAACATACAACGAACATTACCCCAATGCCTCAAAGGCTCCCGCTCATTGCGGGGTAAGGGGGGGTCGGATGTACGCAACTTGACCCCTATGTTTAAAAACATAGCGCGACTGTTTCCAGATAACCCATGATGAGCGTCGAAAGTTGCATTGACTAACTGCTA
>JAOTQJ010000001.1:35266597-35284272 GCA_025642045.1 Solanum sejunctum | reverse complement strand
TTCTTTGTGTATGTGTAAGTATCTGAAATACATTACATGTATATGTATTTATATAAGTATATATTCCCTCTAAATATGTAAATATGTACTAATAGCTATTCCTATTATAATATTAATACCTACTCCTATTATAATTAGGATATAAATTTGATTAATTGGTTCAATTAATCACTTCCAATAGTTTGTCATTTTAAGAAAATTTGAGAATAAACAAAAGGGTCATGGTAATTTATTAAGTGCTCATTTATTTTGGAACAAAAGTAGTAGTTACCACAAACATATAATAAAACATACATAACGATCTATTAGTGATTTACAGAGCCACATACATAGCGATCAAGTAAGCACACTTGATAAACTTTGTCTAACATTACATTAAACTACACACACATACTTTATTATTGATTTACAGATCCACATACTTTCCTAATTTGTCCAGTTTGTCCAGTGAGGACCCCAAGATTTCCTAATTTCACCATTGATGCAGCAAAATCTTTGTAGAAAAGATAAGGGTACAAGCTGTAGGATTTGACCATATCAGCTGTCTGAGAATTTGACATTAGAGCTTGATCAGATTCAAGAAGTCCTGAATTGTTTATAAGGTTACTATAATATGCATTGTCAAATCTCGTAACGGATTGAATGTCTAGAGGAGTAAGATTGGTGTTGGATCCATCTGTGTTAGGACAAGTGCTTTGCAAATTTGACAACATTGATGGATCAAGATTTGGATCTGGCTTTCCTGAGTTTTGATAGTTGAAAAGTCTCCTCTTGAATGTGAAACATTGAGCAAAACCAATTGTGTGTGCTCCTGTATCACATGTGACAGAGTCGTAGAGTCAGGAATTTCATTAAGGAGAATTCAAGAAAATGCAAGACCGCCACACCTAGGATTTAAAATTTGTGGCCTAAACTAATTTTTGCACTATGTAGTATTACCTGAAAGAGCTACTACATCCCTAAGATCAAGACCCTTATCAGTAAACTTGGCGACGATTTTATCAAGAGGCTCAAAGGGTGAAGGTAACTGTTCATTTGCTGCTTTCTCACTTGCAGTTAGTCCATCTCGTCGACCAAGTAAAACAGGCCAAAATGGTCCTCCTGACTGTAAAGGAAGAAACAGAAAATTTATCTGTCTTTGATTTATTTCTAGTCGTTGAAATACTTGCGTGAATGTTGCTACTTACCATGAAAACCACTTCTCTAGCTGCAAGAGTTAATATATCCACACAAGAGACAGTTGATGGGCAAGCTTTTTCAAGGTCTGCTTTTATGATATCAATTGTCTCATATCCTCTGGCTGAATTGCGGTTTGGTGCAGCATTCTTCTCACCTTTGAAATCACTCGTGTCATCAAGAAGCACGGATGCATCACAACCCTATCAAACATAAGCATAAACTGATCAAGACTCAATAAAATATTATCTTGTTAGGATCAAGCACTTACCATTGTGCCAAAAACTATATCTAATAGCAAAAACACAATTTTATTTCTTAACCAAGTCCACCATTATGACATCGACTCGGGCTACCTCATGGGTCTTGCCATAGGCAAGATGTTGTCATTACAACAACAATTAACCCTGAAGGCAGGCAATTAAACATACGTGGAACTCGGATAATGAGCTATTATTAGGCAAATGAAGATGCTAATATTACATTTACAAAACAGTCGTGGAAGTGCAAACGGAGGAGGGATGCAGCTATCCTGGAGTCATTACGTAGAGCTGCCATAACATTCCAACGAATGATCCTAGGCAAGCTGGGGCATGCTCTATCATAGTAACCACAATCAAGCTGACCAGAAGTCAAGGGAGCCAGAATACTGATTAGACAGAAGAAAACAATAAAGTAGGGGAACAAACTACAACTAGCCATAACTTTCAAGTACTATAAAGACTTAAGAACAAGTCTGATTCTTGTCAATTGTGTTGTTCTGCATTAGACCAATTTATATACTGAGAAAAACTAAGTTACATTAGTGGACTTAAGAGTGGGAATGCCACTATGTACATGAGAGCTTAATGGACATGTAAGCATTACAATTTTTATACTACCACCAGTATATTTTACTAATGTTCAGTGCTGATGAAGTTATCCAGTTTGATTTATTAAACGTTAGACAAAATGCAAGAAAGATATTTAACAGAGTTTTGACATTGCATCCAACCACTGAGAGATGAAAGTGCATGTCAATCGATGCACTTATGAGTTCAATGGAACAGTGTATATCCACAAAATAACAAGAACTGATGAAACTGATTCTTTATCTGATAGTCTAAACAATCTTAACTTACCATATATCTACATCGACTACGCCATATTAAATCGAGATTTAACTCAGAAAGGGTGTCATGGGCATGTCTTTGTCCAAGCTCTGAATCAGGGTTATTAGAAAATACAGTTAAGTATTCCGTGGCTGGTAATGTCAAACTTGGATACCTATGACCTAATCAGCCATTATTCAATGTATTGCTACAAAAGTATTTTTGGAAGAAGACAGAATTGGCGGAAACATAAAATAAGGTATTTGAACATGAGCTGAAAATTTGATTTAATTGAAATAGTGCAGGATACTGTCATTGCCACTCTGATATATTTAGCTTTAAATAGTGGAGTATACTAAATGTGTGGGTGTTATATGCATAAAATAGTATAGACAAAGCGTGCATGCACCACCTCTATTTTATAGCTTAATTCTGAGTGCTACCAAACTTAGCCATTGATGTGAAGTTAGTTCTTCAAACCACACTAGAAGGCCAAAGATGTCATATTCTATTGGAGTGCCGGTTAAAGGGATTATTAGTAGACTAATGAATCTCAGAACAAAGAAGTCAACATACATATATCCTTCCTTTAAAAAATATTACTTCATAATCATCAATAAAGACAATAAAGTTGAATAGATTTTTTTTCCCCAAAGAATATTGAAATAAAGAGGAAAGGTGAAATTTAACCCTAATACACCATAAAGTTAATAACTATTGGAGAAATCAACCGAACGACAATATTGAATTACTAGACTAGTGACAAAAAACAATGGCCCATGCAGGTCTCGAACCTGCGACCTTCGCGTTATTAGCACGACGCTCTAACCAACTGAGCTAATGGGCCGTTGTTACGTTTGATGATGCCGAAGATAAATAACTGTTGTCTGTAAATTGCCGGAGCCTGCAAACATTTTCTAACTCTTGTACAATCTTACTAAGAGCAAAGCATAGCTCATAAATAAAGTATCGAAATATCATAAAACATTGAATTAAGATTTGATATCTCCATGTTTCTCTCATAGTTTTGTAATTTGCATGGTCGGCTTGCCGCTATTACAATTTTTTTTTTATATTATTATGGAAGTAACTAAAATCTTTCACAACAATCCGGGGTATAATTCTTTAAGGATATACAAACAATTTATGAGCTTGGAATATTTTTTTTCTCTTTTTCTATCTGTCTGATTTACTGCTTTGAATATAAGATCCTAATAATGTTTGTCTATATCATTTATAATCGATAGAGTTTAGATAATACAACCAGTCCTCTCTCTATAGAATGATTATCATCTATAATAACATTTCATTTATAGTAACTATGTTTCTTTGGAATTAATTGTCATTTTTAAAATATTCATCATAACAACATTTTAGTTATCATGTTGTGCTTTTCGAAAGTCAATTTGAGTAATTTTCAAAATTAAATTAGATTTCATTAATTCGATATTTAAAATAAAAATTTGGATATTAAAAAACTAGATAAAAAAGAATACTATAGATTACAATTTTTTTCACACCAAAGTTATATTCCAAAATGCTTATTAAAATTCATATAGTTTGACTTTCAAAAAGAAATTATGACAACTAAAGTAAAACGTGACCTATGATTGGATTAGTGGAGCGGATACCCATAAATTTGATCCATTTTGCTTGGTTATGCAATCAACTATATGTATATTGGAGTGAAGAGAAGCAAAAGAATAGAGAAGGTAGATAAATCTGATAAGAATGCTAACATAAGTAGAATCAAATCTCTGATTGTAAGAGAAAAACAAGTTATAAATAGTCTCAAGCAAGAGCTATAGGACCTATATACTACTATACATTTTTGTTGAATGCTCAAAACACTGCATAAAATTAGAACATAACATTATTTTCTGGACTCTCAAAAAACTCTGAAATCCAAAATCTCTCTTTGGTGTCTAACCAAAAGGGAAAATTGATCAAAGTTCCAATTAGGCAACATGTACTCCTGATATAACAGTAGCTGTAAGTGGCTTCCCTCTTCCCATGGTGAAACCTCTCGTCCCATCGGGCATTCTTGGCCCTTTCGTAACCTGTCTCACTGCTCCATCACCTAGACCTGACCCACTGCTGCTTTGTGGAAGGGCAGCTAGCAAGCCCCGACCACCATGAATCTGAGGACGCATTCTTAATTTACCACGCCCTTTGATCCACGCTTTCTTGGCTAATCCTACACCCTCTTCAACCTAACATTTCAATAGCACGATTACTTATACACTGACAGTGCATATAAGTTAAATCCTTAATGACTTTTCTAGCCGTGACATTGCTTACATTATTTCCATCAGAGTCTTCAGAGGGCAGTCCATCTTCGTCATCAAAACATCCATCAAATTCACACTTCCTTATCTTTAGAACAGACTTTGGCTGCAAATTTGACGAAAAGTTTCATAATAAGTAATCCAGGAGGAAATTGGAGAAGTATGAGTATATAAGACGAGACAGTAAATTCGACTTACTGAACGTCTGAGGAGCAACCTCACTCTTAGGCCTTTTCTCCAATTCCTTTCATCATTTAACTTCTCAACCTGATCAAATTCAAAACGGAGTTGATTTAAAAAAAAAAGTAAAGCAAGTAAACTCAACAACTTAAATTAATGTTGAAATGTATCGACATACTGCTCTCTCAGCTGCTTCAGGATTCTCAAACTCAATCAGTGCATGGAGCTTCAGAGTAAAAGTAACGAACCAAAAAAACGAATGAGAATTTCTTCCAAGAGCATCTTACAGAAATTTAGTTTGAGTCAAGTCTTTAAATACCTTGCTGCTAATGCCAATGTCTCCTCTAGCACGCGACAAGTTTGGATCCTGGGGATGGCATACGCGGATGGTTTTGACACTTGAATCAGAAATACACAAGTTAGTTCAATTTGCTATAAGAAGAAACATAGTTAATTAGATGAAAAATATCGATAAATGGGCAACGATATCACCTTCCAGCTACTTTGAATATCTTCTCAATGTTGTGATGGGAGTGATCATCTGGTAAATTCTCAGCAACAACTGTGCGTAGCTAACAGAAGGAAGCACGAAAGCAAAATATTAGCACCATCAAAAATGAACCTAACAAAACTATAGTACAAAGATATATATATGTGTACCTGCAAATCCTCTTTGTCCTTTTCAGTAAATGGAATTCTTCTTTTAACCTTCTTGCCATCATTGCTTACAATCTTCATTACAAAGTATAGACAAACTGAGTCGTTTATCGATATTGTTCATAAATTCAAAATAAATGTTTATAAAAATACCAGTTTTGTAGAGGACAGTAGGGCATGAGCAAGTGTCTGCTGGTTGGTAATGAGGGACTTGATTTTCTTTGTAGCTGAAACAGAGGAAATTGGGACTGCAGAGATAGACATATAATTATAATTTAAACCAGAAGACGTTTAAACAAGAATGTAAAATAACTTTTTCCTTTTAGTACTCACCAAAGCCTTCAAGGTCCTTATTCATTTGTCTCAATAAGTTCTCATTTGCCAGTAAGCTCATGTCACTAAGTTGATATTCAACCTACAAGTATATTAACCATCAGGTCATCACGATACAAATGAAAAGAGTAGAAGCAAACATCATATATGAACAGTAGATATCACACAAGACCTTGTATACAATTGCATTTATGAGGTATTATTTGATTTAAATGGACTCGATGCATTATGCTTTACTCCTCTCAAGCATTTTTTTCCCCTTATGCTAACTGATGGAACCAAAAGGACATAACTGAGACACTGGAGGATCTATTATTTTTATTAAGAGGGTTGAAATATGAAAAGATAAACACACTAACTAAGAAGTTGAAGGCATTTAATATCTACTATATATAAAAAAGATCATTTTAATCATGCATAACCATTGTAATTTTCTGACAAAGGGTGTTTGGCCCTGCCACTGGATTTGGATGTCAAGAATGAGACATTTTACTGTCAAATTTCTGTAACAACAGAAGAGTGCTGTGGAATAATAAAACATCTTGCACTCTTAACCAGAGGTTTTAAATTAAAAAAGTAATGAGAATGGATATAAAAACCCACAGTGGAGCGATCAGAGTAGTAGAGTCGTATCCCCTAATGCTTCAAACAAGAAAACAAAAACCTCACTGGCCATTTTTTTTCTCTACATGCAATAACCACTATAAGATCAAAACAAGGGCAATGTAACACAAATCAAGAATCAACAACAAAACACCCAGAAGTCCCACAAGTAGGGCTGGAGAGGTTAAAATGTATGCAGACCTTATCACTACTTCATAGAGATCGGGAAACCCTGGTCTCAAAAATCAAGAATCAATCTTTTTGACCTGTTTAATGGAAAAAAAAGACAATGACCTGTTTAATAATCTTGTTCTTGACATCTTCAGGAAGGACATCTTTTTGAAGCAAAGCAGAGAAATTTTGATTTGGGACATAAGAAAGAGTGTCTTGATCACCAATATATAACCAATCAGAAGTAGCAATACCCCCAGAAAGATACTGAAAATATGGGTAAAAATAACTTGATATTGGTGTTGTAGTAGTACTAGTATGAGATCTTGGTACAAATTCAGGGGCTTGAACATTGAATTTAAAAGAGGCAACATCCTCCTTATTACTACTATCCAAACTTTTCTTAGCTTCAAAATGTGGTGTTGTAGTTTCTTGAATACATTCTTCAACAACTCTCTCAGGTTGCAATTGTGCCATTTTTATCTTCTTCTTTTTTGTTGTTTGCTGGTATTCTTGAAGATTTATTAACATTATGAGTAAGGTATTGATATCATAGTGTTTTTTTTTTCTCTCTCAGATTGAATGGTGGAGCGATAAAGTTGGTAGAGTCTCTCCACAAGTTAACTAACATTTGACCAATTATTTATTCCGATGTTTGCTAACGGCCTCTATTCTTGATCCTTCACCATTCTATACCCACTCACTATAACTCTGGTCAAAAATATAACCCAAAAGGAAAAAATCTATTTGAAAAGGAGGTTGAGTCAAATTTAGGCACGTTAAAACGTGTCAAATTAATAAATAAATCATGACCTAACACACATTTCGCTTTTGCGACAAATAATGGGTTAACAATATCCAACTTCAAGGCCTTTTTATTTTAATTTTTAAAGAAAAAATGAAAATTATTGTATTTTTCTTAAATTATGTAGCGAATTTATTTTAAATTAACATTATTCTCAATTACCAAATTCATTTTTATATATATACTAGTTCTGATAAACATGAGTTGCATGTAAATGTTAATTTTTTCCAAAATGATGTCAATATACTCAAATCAAATAAGCAAACGATTATAAATTGATGGTAAAGTATAAGTTCCATACTAATGAATGCACTAGAACTTCTTGCATTGTCGATACCAAGATTTTCTATCTATGAGTTGTACATAATGCAATACCAAATAGAATATATAGCTAATGTTATATACTGAAAAAATATATTAAATAAGATATTAATAATACACAAAGCTAATGAATAAATTATTATTTCTAATACATTCAACGAGACGAACTGTTGGTTGATACACACGCTTGATATCATTTTACTTACCTCCTTCATTTACAATAATTATTATTATAACTATAGTAGAAATAAAAGTTAATGAAGAGTAAAATGGTCGAATAGTTTTTAATAGAAATTTTTGTGTTTAACTTTAACCCATTTAAACATGAGCAAGTTGGACGAATTATTACTAATAAATTGATTTTGTATGCAAAACGTTCTTACAATGTTTTTGCTTAGATAGAAAAAGTATAAGGCTCTCTTAGAAAGCCCATATGCAAGTCCAACGTCATTTCAAGCCCATATGCAGTTTGTTAACCCACTTCCTTCAATTTATTTGAAGTGTTTATTTCACTTTGCTTTTCTATCTTGGATGGAGTTAAATATTCATTATTTTTTGACTTTAAGGTATAATAGAATAAAGCAAAATGACTCTTTAAATTGTCTGTGCTTCTTTCAATTGTGAAATAGCAGTTAGTTAATGCAACTTTCGACGCTCATCATGGGTCATCCGAAAACAATCGCGTTATGTTTTTAAACATAGGTATCAGACTACGTACATCCGACCTCCTCTTACCCCGATGGACGAAAGCCTTTGAGGCATTGGGATAATGTTATTATTGTTGTTATTTGTTTCACTTTGCTTCAATTGTGATATTTTTTATTATTGTTATTTTTCATTAGTATAACTATATCACTTTTGTATTTTTTTAATATTATTTTAAATAAACTGAAATTTATTAGAAACAATTTCTTTTTTCTTATAAGGTAAGGAAAAATCACCCTCCTTGGATACGCAGATTAAACCTATTATTATATTATTGTTGTTTGTTCTGCATTACTTTTTCTCGAGACTTATCTTCAGAAAGTGTTTTCAAAATTTTGTCAAAATGTCAATTTACTATTTGTTGGTACTGAACGTTTGACATTTAACAATAAAGCAAATAGGCCAGTTGTATTGGAAAAGATAGAATAAAGTACAATAAATATATAACTTTTCCTTTATGCAAAATAGTTTTCTGGACCTGAAAAAAGCAATAGTATTTTTATTGAAACATATGGAATATATTTTGTTACTTGGAACAATATGAAGAATATTGCTGTAGGTGAAAAAATATTCTTATTTGTTTGTCAAATATCCATCATCTTTTAAAAAAATTAAGATTGACCATTACAAAATTAAAAAAACAATGGCTATTTTACATCAGTTTACAGAATAACTTATCCTCACGACATTCATAAAGGTGTTAAAACATTGAATATATTAATTATTTTCTTTATATAATGTTTAATCGAAATATTCACATTGCCTGGCTAATTTTTTTTGGTTAAATAAGTATTTTGACAATGAATAGATAGTGTTGTTGATGTAAGATGCCAGTTTGTTTGCACCTAATTTAAATCTAACGTTTTAAAATATGAATTAAATAATAAAGTGATAAGGCTACATAAAAGGATATTCTTAACAATTTTGGAAGTACGATAACGACTTGTCCGGTGGATAAAACTCGAGAATAATGAAGAGCCAGGAATAATACCAAAATCTATTTTGCCCATTTCTTCCTGGAAGAGCTGTTTATTCTATTTTTTTGTGTGTGTGTGGAAATAAAAAATTATTCCACCAAATTTTATTTTGAATCGATAAGTATTTCTATATCGTTAATTTAGAAATATTATATTCAAGTTAGATGAATAAAATTATCTTTTATTAAAAAATATTTTATTTTTAAATATTAAATTAATTAAATTCAAAATAAATATGAGAGTAAAATTATTAAAGGGCAAAAGAATTTTGACAAGTTGAAGAGTGAACTTTACATTTAATATCCAACGAGGTTGGATGAGTGTTATCCTAGGTTTACCCGTTGATCAATTTATAAACTTTGGAGAAATTAATGATGCAAAATGTGTCAGACACAATCACGTGTTGATAATAAAATTCATAAATGAGGGTAGATGGGTGAAAAATTTGTGGGACTTTCAGTTAGGAATTTTAGAGTAACTCTGTCCTAAATCTTAACTTAAACATTTATATTATATTGCCTTAAAAGAGTCATTTTAAATATTTCATAAATTTATAGAATATATATGATTAAATAAATCTCCATGTCATCCTAGTCCGATAATAAATTTGTATTTATATTATTTATTAATAAAATTATATTTTTTTATAAATGAGAATTAACTTACTACATAATTTTCATCAATCTCGGATGAAGCCAAAGATTGATTATTTTTTGACTTTGGAATATGATGAAATAAAGCAAAATAGCTCTTTAAACTATCTGTGTTTTTTTCATTTGTGAAGTAGCAGTTAGTCAATGCAACTTTCGACGTTCCTCATGGGTCATCTGGAAGCAATCGCTTTATGTTTTTAAACATAGGGGTTAGGCTGCGTACATCCGACCCCCCTCACCCTGCAATGAGCGGGAGCCTTTTGAGGCACTGGAGTATGTTGTTGTTGTCGTCGTCTTACTACATGAACGAGAATTTATACATCTAATTCATTGTGAAAATTCATATATACGTTTTCTTGATATTTTTGAAGAAAAAGTAAAATTGATATATATATATCTGATAATCGAAACTACAAAAATATGATTGTAAATCACAATAATTATTTAACTTAAATAAATCATAGTTATTAGAGTGCCGGCTCTTTTTTATTTCCATTAGAGTAAAAGAGGATTAAATTTTGTTTTTGAGAAATTTTTGCATATAACCACTCAAAAATATTTTAATTTTGCTTCATAGCTATAATTTGGGTAATTACATATCGTAACTATAGTTATAACAATATTTATATAATTTGGGTAATATTTGTATAATTCGCTATACAATTTCTAATTTTTGTATATTGTTTGCATATTTTGCTATACAATTCGTGCATAACGTTTATATGATTTGTTATACAATTTACTATTTATATAATCCATTATACAATTTGATTCATATGCAGTTTTTGTATAATCACGTAGAATATTTGTATAAATCATGCGAATTATACAAAACTTAAACTATAATTTAACTAGATATTTATCTCAAATTATAATTAATTCAACTTATAAATATATTAGCTAATTAAATAAAATTTATTTACTTATCCACCTAATTTTTTTTTTCACTCATATCTTTCACCAAATAGTGGTAAATAAGAGATCAATGTGGGCTCACTAACCAAATCTTGTAGTACATAAGATTCTTTTCTATTATTTTGCTGGTGAAAGAGACTTTTTTGTTCACACCCTTTGGATATACATCTCAGTTTTGGAATTCTTTTTAGTTTTCAAAACTTTTTAATTTATATATAATGTTGAGTTAAGATAAGCTTTAATTAAAAAAATTCCATCATTAAATATTTCTTTGAAATTGAACAACAATTACTATTAATTCTTTTCTCAATTAAAATAATTTAAAGAGCTCATTTTAACTATTGCTTTAATTTTTGAAACAATTATTTTGATTTAAAGTGATAGTTAATTTAGAATGAAGGGAGTAATAAACATATAATACTAGCCTTCGTTTATTTTTATTAGTCATTATTTCACTTATCGAGGTTAAACTATATAAGCTTTAACTAATATTTTAAGATATATCTTTTTATCATACTAATATAATAAAGATTACAACTTATAAAATTTTTCATATAATTTTAATCATTTAAATTTTATATTTCAAATACTAAATTTAGCTATTTTAATTTATCTTTAAAGTTTAATCAAGTTCGAAATAATACAGAAAAAGTGAACAGATGGAGCATTTGTTAAATTCCTTTTTTTTTTCTCAAGTGGAATAAGTCAGAGAACTAATTTCTCATCCTCCCCAATTTTTTTTTGTTCATACAACATCCATTAATTTCATGTGATTGCTCTGACTCAAAGGAAGGAATATTTTTTAGGGAAGAGAAATTAGTTCTTTTGGGACACCCCACAATGAATAGAATCAAAGATCCTTCAATTTAAATCCATCTATTAATTTGGACTATTCTTTCTTTGCCTTTATATGTGTGTGTAGATTCTCCTCTTCTTCTTCTTTTTTCTACACCAATTTGCTTTTTGTTTATCATCTTTCTCATTGTCCTTTTTCTCTTGATTCCTCTTCTTTTTTGGTTGCATGATGAATTGAATAAAGAAAAAAAAATTCTAGATTCCTTTCTTGATGTCTACAAGTGTTTGTGTCATGAAAGAGCAAAACTGGTCCATATGTTTATTTATATATAAAAAAAAGAATTAGAGCATAAGGAACCTACTACCTAATGCTTGTAATAAATGAGAAAATAGACAGCATGTATATTAATTGAAGATATATTAATAATAGGAGTATCTTTCAGAGGATAAGAACAAATCTTGCTTTGTCTATTTTACTTCACAAGATATCTGATGATTCTGCAAAAACATGAACCCAGATATTTATTTAATATATAATTACAGGTTAGATATAATTGGAAAGATCCTAAACAGGTCATACCTGCAACACAAATCAATTCTTGATCCACATAAACAGCCCCCTTAATTCATGCTTCTATTCTTCTCCTACTTTTAAATCAACTCTTTATGGAATTTCTTATGAATTTTTATGAAGATAACCTCTCTACCCTTTCCAAATGGCACTTGTTGTTTTTTGTTCTAGAATTGAGTAACATGTCTGATTTTCTGGAGTCACAGGCTAAAATACATCAATAGGCTAGAAATGTAATTTCAAGCTTTTGAAAATATGGACCAAGACTTTGTCTTGTGGAAGACAAAAGCTATTGTTTGGTGATTTTGGTCTTGCCTAATCTTAGAAGGCATCTCTGTTCCACTTTCTTAAAAGGAAAAAGAAAAAGAAAATTCCACATATTTCTTTAGATCAAAGAAATCTGTTCACAAATATAATATAGTATATGTTAGAAGTCTTTGGAGAAGAATAAGTCAACTAAACCTGATATGATTAAAGCATAAAGACATTCAAGTGCAAATAGCTACTTACAAAAAGCACAAGAATTCTCAACAGTAACTTGGAATAAGTAATAATAGTAGTGATATATTTGATCTCAGAGAGGCACTGCTCTTTCACTTCTCAAGTGTTGGACTTAACTTCAAGTTCCTTAGACTGAAACAACAAATAACTAGAACATGCTTCAAAATACACGGACAAAAAAAAAAGATCTAATCCTGCAAAATTTCACATATCTCTCAAGATTTATATATAAGTATATAAGGTATCGATTTATGGTAATTAATTCCTCCAATGTATAATCTTATCTGCAAAATTCATGGTGGAGATCTATACATCAATCTTTCCAGAGGCATGAACATGATTTTTCCAGCTGTGATTCTCAGATTTTACATCATCTTCTTCTTCCATGCTATCACCCACGGTCGTAGAAGTACCTCCGCAACTCCCACCCAAGTGTAAAGGACCCTGAGGGGAACCAGATTGAGAACTGCTCTGTTTTGAGGACTCTCCATATTGGCCTTGGGACATCCATAAATTTCCTAGAGACACACCAGACTGATTGGCTGGTTGGGTCTGTGAATTCGGAATTCTTCGTGTATGAAGCCTGTATTTCTGAAATCATATAAAAGTAGTTACTAATATGGTCAATTCATTGGATAATGGTACTAGACAAGATAGTATGAGTTCAAACTCACCTGCAAATGACTCTTTACTTCATCATTGGTTAGGCCATCTACTTGCATGAGCTCTCTAATCTGCTTAGGAGTTGCAACTGCAAAGAAGACAGAAAATAAAGTGAGCAAGAGTTGAAAATTCGATAGAGCAATCAAGCTGGAAATGTTTAATTCAATGTTGTTTCAAGATTCTGTCAGCTATTGAGAAATCATGTTATATACATATTTTAACTAGATAGCAAAGATGTCGATTTCCTAATTTCTGTATATCATGCATTCATGATAATGTATAAAGTGCTCCAATGATCCATATAATAATCAAGAGTTAAATTCTCCCAATTCATCAACCACCAGGTCTAAGCCAAAACCATGAACTTGTATGCTCAAAAAAGTAAAACCTAAGGTAACCATAAGGAAACAAAAGAGTCAGATTGTCCCAATTTTTTCCTTCACTTGAAGAATAGAATAAAGTTCTAACCTTGTGAACCCCCAAGTTGTTGAAGTGCATCAACAAATCGCCTATGCAATTCCGGTGACCAGCATCGTCTTTGCTTTCTAGCAGACTGCTGCTGAGACAGTGATCCAGTCCTTACATTTGATTGGCAACCTGCTACACTAGATAATCCGCCTCTGCTACCATTATGTTTCGAATTCAAAGCACTAGTCACAGTATCCTCCCTCAGTTTCGTAATTCCAGGAGTATGAAGTGATAATCCTGGTAGTTCATCTTTATCCTTTCTAACCGCTGTCACTGAGAAACCCGAAAACCCCTTGAAAGGTACTGAAAATGCCTTTTCCATATTCATAATTTTACAAGATTGGAATGGATCTTCAGTTACTGAACTATTTCCTTCTTCAGGGGATCTCTGGTTATCCTAATAAGGAGTTAAAAGCAAAAGTTGATCAGTAAAGATGAACACGAAACAATCTAAGCATTTCCATGGTCTATAATAAGAAAATCAAGTCAATTATGTTCTCACCACTTTTAATTCCGATTTAGATGGTAGTTTACTAGTCGGTTCATCGGTATTTTGGCAGTGAGATTCACTGTTCCAGAGCTGCACAGAGCTCATCCAACTCATCTTTTCTCTACTATCCTTATCTTTAGTGATTTCAGCTTTAGTATCTTCATGAGAACTCTTCTTCAGTGGAATGAATTCTTCTAATACTGGTTCTGTTCTTGATTTTCTATATTGCATTGATTCTTCTCTCAGAGCTGCGATAGCTGCAATAACAACCAAAAACATGGGAAAATAATCAACATCCTCAATCTTTCCATTCAGTATACTTCACAAAAACAAACAAGAACATATCATAGAATTAAAAACACAAGAAAAATCTTCAGACACAACAACAACACACCCAGCGTGGAGTCTAGGAAGGGTAAAGTATACTCAAAACCTTACCACTTTCCTATGCAAACTCAGCTCAAGGAGGAAACAGTCCAAACATGACCCATTAAAAATTACTCAAATAATCAAAACCCAAAAGCATCAGAACTTGATTAACACAGCAAAATATCGTCTAATTGACGAAAACGTAAAGAAAGAAGAAACTAACCGTCTTTAACAAGAAGGATGGAAAGAGGAAGCTCTCTTTTGAAGGCATCGATTTTCCTCATCTCATCTTCAAGTCTGGTTATATAATCATCAATCTGAGAGAGTTTATCAGGTACGTTAGGGATCAAAGAGAGTTGTTGTAGAAAATCAGTAATGGATTTGGGAATGAAACTTGGTCTGCAATCTAAGCTCAATTCTGCTGGGATCGAACCCATTTTCCCCAGATCTTCCACTGTCTCAGATTAGATCTTTACACAAAAACACAAAAAAATTGAATCTTTTGCTTCACTTGTTCTCAGAATCGATAAAAATGGAACCCCAAATATGCAAAAATAAGAAATTAATCTCTCTATATATATATATAAAGAAAGCAAGGAACTGTGGAGAAAAACTGGGGTGGGTGGGTGGGTAGAGAAGGAGAAGATTCTGTTAAACAACGGCGGGTTTTGACAGAAAAGAAAGGAAGACGTATAGCCTGAAAGGTATATTTCGTGTCGTCGCATATTTTATCTCTTCAGATTCCCCATTTTCAATGGTCTAAATTGTCCCTCAACATTTCTTTCAATTAATTAAAATTATCCAAATAATCTCAAAGTAAGTCAAAAATGAAAAATCACAACTAATTTGTAGCAAGTAATGAGAGAGAAAAAGTCACTCTTTCAAACAACTTAACAAAATGTAAAAGATATTAGAACTTTTTATTATGATAAATATAACAACTAATATGTCCAGTCATAGAGACAGAGATATTGTTTTCAGAAGATGTTCATCTCAAAAGTATAATAACAAAGGATATAAAGATACGAGTACATGACTAATCCTACTATAACATAAGGCTAGACATCAACTTACCACTACCAACCTATTAACCTTCTGCTTTAATATATGGCTTCCACTCATTTCTATTTAAAATCATGTCCTTGATGATATGAAGTTGCATCATATTCTATCTAATCACCTCCCTCAATATGACATATTTTTAGTTAATATGTCACAGATGCTAATAAGATAAGTGTCGAGATTATTTATGTAATTTTTTCTATGTGAAAATTATATATCAAAATCTGTTCCTAGAGTATACTTAAATGATTTTTATGGGTCAAAATTAGGATAACCAATTATTATTATCACATAACTTTCTTTCTACCCTCTCTTGCTATAATGGCACATCATATATTGTTATAAGAAATGCTAGTCAAGTTGTGTGATCAATTTATAACAATAAAATTTTTGGTATTGATGTAAATGTTTCTTCAATGATCTCTAAATGATCGCTTAGAAGTACAAAATTCTAAAGGTCAAGATGTTGATGGCGTATGGACATGAGTGATTGAATGTGAAAAAATTAAGATCAAATGATCCATTCAATTAGCTTAAATTTTTATGTTTTCGGTAAGCTATTTTTTTTATTACTAAATTTGATATATTGGTTGTTTTTTATTTTCTTTTCTTTTTTTCAATTATCTATTTTTATATTTTCACACTCGTAAACGTTGAATAACAAACGAAACTATCTTAAATGATGTAAAATGTATTCAAATAACTCTTTCATATAGTTGGTTCTGTGTTTTTTTCCCCTTCAAATTTTCTTTCTTTTCTCAAGTTTGTGTACATACTTTGGTCTTTCCTTTTTTAACAATATTTTGATTGAGAAGAACATTTGAGAAGAAACGTTTTGATGACAAGAAAATTGAGGAGTAAGGCCTCGATAAACAATGATGTATAAAATTTTCTTAGAAATTGATAAATCTAGTGATTAAAATACTTACTCACTACAGAGTAATTATATCAAATCAATAAATGCATGAATCGCAATAAATATAAACTAGGAACTCTTAATTTAAATATCAATATGTATCGATATAATTTAAAAAAGAAAAAAAATTATGGTATATCGAACTCCTAATTGACATTTTACGGAAGGTGAGGATTTGAGAAGTTATCGAATGTCTACAAATCAAATATTAAGCGTACTTTAATTAAGTTTCACATAATGAATCTACTTTTACAATTCAACTCCAGATTTATTATAGTACCATGTCATTGAAATCATCATTATTGAGTTAGATTTAATCAGACTTAAATTGTTACGCACTATCATTTAAATATGTCCAATAATTAAATTTATACTTTGACCAATATAATTAATATTCATATAACTCTATCTCGTAACCAAATAAGCCTAGTGTTGTGCAATTTGTTACACGTAATTCTTTAAATTAGTTTTTTTCTTGGGTTATAAGTGACACAATGTCCAATTTGGCTAGTGTACTATACGCTAAATTAAGTAAAATATACAAGTATGTCTACTTAAAATTATCTAGACAATGATTCAACCTTTTTTGTGGGGGCAACTGCATTTAAAAGATGAAATTTGGGGGACTAAGGTGTGTTCAGCACAGAGGAATAAATTTTCATGTTTGTTAAAAAAATTTAAAAAATATTTTTAGTAAAACAATTTTTTTAGAAATAAGAAAAATAATGTAAATTTTATAAGTGACATTTCACATTGATCATGTCTTTCGCATCCTTTAGCACACTTTTATCTTCACCCACCCTTATAGTCTTCATCGTCGTCACTTAACGCTCCTTTCAACACCTTCATCTTTCATACTCTTTTTGTTCTATATTAACTGACTTTGTGAGGTAATGTGCAAATATTAAGAAAAACATTCAAAGACATAATTTACACCATACTTTTCACTACTGTTTTTTGTGAAA
>JAOTQJ010000001.1:35220908-35237280 GCA_025642045.1 Solanum sejunctum | reverse complement strand
TGTTCATTTATCTCATATCTAGTTTATTCTGGGTTTGTGAGACTAGGGTTACTAGGTAAACAACCTCTCTACTTCTACGAGGTAATTGCAAAGTCTGCACATTCTACCCTTTCTACTTTCTATGAGGTAGTGGCAAGGTCTGCACATTGTACCTCTCCAGACCCCAAGATTCCATTGGGTATATTGTTGTTGTTGTATCACATTAAGCAAAGTGAAATGGGAAGTTGGGAGATAAAATAGAAAAACACAGAACCGACTATTAGACAGCAAGTTTGCAACTTTACAGAAACCCAACAAAATACCTCAACCAAATGAACCATTCCACATAAAGAGATTCTAAACAAAATATACAAAAAAAGAACCTCAATTATAGGATCACACTGCAGCCGGCGGTCGATTTCCTCCGGCGAACAAGGGGAAGTGTCAGGGTAAGTCATAGGAAGAGGAAGAGCATCACCATCATCAGCTAAATAGCTCTCTCTATTACGCGACCAACGCCTTTCCTTGGCATTCACCTTTGTCGTCTTCTTAATGTTATTCGCAATTCGATTATCAGCAATTTCGTCGGACTTTTGACTAATCCTGCCAAAGCCAGGTGCGGCAGCGGCGTCATTCGCGGCGGCGCCGAAGTTGAACCACCAGCGAGAGGACGAGGGGTCGCCGGTCGGTGGGTCAGCAGCGGCGTGGCAACGAATGAAGGAGGATTTATGAGATGGAAAGCCCGGAGTGAAGATTGAACAAGGATCAATTATAGGCAACATTCGAAAGTAATAATGTTTGAATTCGAATGTATTTTAATGGCTTTATGAGAAAAGATAAAAGGAGTAAAACAGTGATTGGAAAATGGAAAACTAAAAACCGTGAGTATTTATTTGCAGGAATTTTCAATATGGAATGGACGAAGAGAAGATAGCGGATATTCTTGTCAAACTAGGGAAGGTCACTGCGATTTTGCCGCGTGTAATATGCGTCTCGATTCAAGCGTAGTGCACATTTTGCATGAAATTTATAATTTAAATTTTATAAAAAAAATTGATTTTGTTTAATTTTGGGACTTTAAACATGTTAGGTAAAAAATTAAATTAAAATATTACAAAATAATAAAAGGGGTTTTTCTTTTTTAAACAGGTATATGAAGTCGTTGACAATTTCATACTTTTATTTTTTATCATCAAACTCTAAGTTATAATACAATGTGACAATATTTGCTTTTAAGCAAAACGCAATATGACAACTCATGCGTATGGTTCATTTAGTTTGTCATTTTGTTTCTAAACAACTTTCAATAAAAAAAAATTATGTCAAATCTTAACGAATAAACCGATAATCAAACTGATAATGATGTATAACCGATAAATCAATAAGTTGAATCGATAAATATCAAAATCGAACCGAATCAATTGATTATGCAGCCCTAGGTGGAAGTGGCAAGTTTAGAGTCATTTACACTTCTGTTTTGTTGGTATTCAATTTTATCAGCAAATACTTCATTTATTTTAATTTATTTGTCTCCATTTTAAAAAAAGATTCCTTTTTGGACAAATCTATAATTTCCACTTTTCATATCATGTGTCTAAAAAAATAAAAAAAGGAAAATAGGTCCTTTTTTTTAAAGCGACGGAGTATTCTTTTCCCTGTTCAGACAACTTTTAGGTGGATGATAACAGTTTACACTTTACATTTTCAGTATACCGTTGGCACAGTTTACGTTTTCTCTATACCGTTGGCAAAGTCCCTTTAATACTGAAATTTTTCATACATATATTTCATTTGAATGAAAAAGAAAAGAAACGACATGGTTACATCTATCTTCTATAAAACGATGATACTAGTCATGTCTGATGTACACATACACCTTACTTTGCTAATGATTTTGTTTTTTGTGTTTTAGGCGAGGCCTCGAATAACTCTGTCCACTTTTTGAAATATGTAACAAAGTTCTGGTAATTCTTCATTTAATTCCCTTGGTTACGCCAGTCCCTAACTTGATACTTCATTACCAGGAGACACCCTACACAAAATATTTGTTCAATATCAATAGGATCAGAAGTGGTATCAAACTGGAAATAGTGATAAGTTTGAATTCAAGATTACAGATTGCTCACTTAAGGTTTATGCCATTCTTGTTTTTTAGGCTTCCTGGAATACTCCCTTTGAGATTGTTGTTTTGGAGAAACCTATTAAACCAGAAATATTAATTAAGGACTTAAAGAGCTGAACATTACTGAGTGTAGCGAAAAGAAGAAAAAAGTAGCATACACTTCGCGAAGTTTAGGTAGTTTTCCTAAAGATTCAGGAATTGGCCCTTCAAACGTGTTGTTCTCCAAGTGCCTTTTCCATTGAAGGAGAGATGAATATGTAAGTTAGAAATACAAATTAGAGGAGGAAGAAAAATCTCATGTTTTCTCCTTTTCGAGAAACACTTGATTATTCAGTGGAGAAGGCTCATTATTTACGGAACAATGAGCCAGTTGCTCTCAGGGATTGCTTAACAAATGGGAACTTACAGAGTTTCTAAGTTCTGTAATCGGCTCAAATCAGGTATTTGACCTGTTAGTCCATTGCCTCCAAGCCACCTTTAAATGAGTCATTCATTCATAATTAGTATATATATTTCATTGATAGATAACAAAACCAAGCAATGTAATATGATAAAGGATATCTTACAGATGACTGAGTGCAGTTAAACGAGATATGCTTGGTGGCAGTGATCCAGAAATTCCAGCGTTGGTTAAATTCCTTTATTGAAAAACATAACCAAGGGCGTTAGAAAAGTGTTATATATGAGTAAGCATGGATCAAATCAGAAAAATAAACTTACAGGGTGATGATTCGTTCATTCATGCCAGGAGAACATACTACTCCAGTCCATGACTTGTCCTTCGGAAGGCATGGATCACCATGCCAATCTTTAGGTCTTTTAGTAAAGCTTTTTCTTATATCCTCCATTACTACCACTGTTTAAGTGCAACAAAAATGTGTTACTCTAGAAGCTAACACCTAAACTGACAGAATCGACATCATCTAATTAGTGCAGAAAATATTGCAGAAAAGAACCATTACCATCTCTAGTGAGAGTTCTTCCAGCAAGAGGCAAAAGTTGGAAGAGTTCACCAGCAGCGATTACAGGACCAACAGGACTGTTATTCGCGGGGACCAATGTAATCTTCGTCTCTCCTTCAAGAGGCCAAGCCGTGCTATAAACAGTTACACCACTGGTTGTAACATTAAGGTTGCTAAAGAATTTTACTCCGTTAACTAAGACATCAAAAACTCTCCAGCTATAGGGACTTGGGGATCGATTTTCTTGGAAGTACAAAGCAAGGTAGTAATAGGTCTTAGGAAGTGAAAATTTTGGCCAGTTTACCACAAGAGACTTCCCTCTACTGGCTGTCACTGAATTTTCAAACACCTTCTCTGGTGGCATATTCCAGAATGTTGTTAGATTTACCGGGGCTTGGCTTGTTACAACTGGATTGTCGTCTACTAAAGGATCCCAATGTCGATTGAATTTATCATCTGGAAAACTAGTTCAACATCATCTATCAAATGTCAGTTAATATATGCATGTAACTAAAAACATTTAAAGAAGAATATGATGAGAATTTCGACATCAAACAGATATACATTTATGCTAGTTTCAGCAGAAAGTTGGTCCAACTTCCAACTTATTGTACCAAAATCATAAAACAAATTTTTGTGATGGACAAATAACTTAGCAATGACTACATATCACAGAAGATAAAACAAGTTGATCAAACAACAACAACAAAATATCCAGCGTGGGGAAGGTAAAATATACGCAGACTTTACCACTTCAACAAATCACTTTGCATAATATCCACATCGAACCACTCAGATGAAGTAAAGAAAAAAAAACATGATGTTCCACATGTTGAAAAGCTCCAGTAGTAGATGAACTTTTGTTATTTTAAGTGGTTCCACGTGAATATTATGTAAGCTGAGAGTTACTGATATGATCATACCTCCAAGAAAATTTATTCGTGTGGCATCATACTTGTCTGCTCTCCGTTACAAACATCAATTTTTTTTATTTTGATGCAATAAACTGAATGTTGGATGATCATTCAAGAAAAACTAACAGATAAAAACCAAAGAAACAGATACAACGACAAAAAGTATGGGATAAAGTATACACAGACCTTAATCCTGCCAACCGAAGAAATAGATAGAAGAGGTAAAAAGGCGTACATACGTTAGTTTATCATGAGATCCAAAGCTATGACGAGCAAGGGTGACCAATGCATATTTCCGAAAATCAGTAGTATTATAAAGGGAGTCATCAAGATACAACACTTCAATTGCTGAGATAAAAGGGTTTGAAGTTGAATGGTCATTTTTAGCAAGACAAATACTCAAAACCTTATTTTGAGCAACCAAAACAACCTCATAATAAGAGCTGAGGCCATCTGCATAATCCGCCGATGTATTAATATTCCATTTTGTACCATCAATGATTTGATCAAATATTGGTGGCTCTGTGCCTCCATCAAAACCTCCATAATAATATATAGTTTTTATAAGCAATTTCCTCCCTTTGTTCACTGGGAAATCATAGCAAAATTTCTCTTCAACATCGTCCGGGAAATAACGAACAGAGGACAATAATGGCACTAGCCCTTCATGCTTTACCTCTGATTTATTCCCTGTTTTTATAAACTTATCATCCGGTTCATATATAAGTGAATCTTGTTTTATTTTTTCACTTGCACCACAACTTAGGAGGAAACCTGCAACCACATTATAATGAGCGTGATCTTATTATACGTAGCTATGAATAAAAAAAATTGTGTTGAAATGCACATTAATTTACCATGGGGTTGATCAACATTAGTGTCGTCGGCATGAATTGCTAGAGGAATGCTAACAAGCCAAAGGAGGAAAATGGAAGTGGACATTTTTTGGAAAGAAATTGTTGGCAGAATAAGACAGAGGCCTGGTTGCTCCTGGTAAAGGGGGAAACAAAGAAAGGAAATTAAAGGCTTTGGGGGATGGAGATTATTCCATTCTTCGGAGATTGATTGGATCATGCTAATTTTAATTATATTAGTAGGTAATGGTTATTTTCTTTATAAATTTCCATATTTTAGTCATTATTATTGTTGAAAATAGTTACTGTCGTGGAATTTCAAGTTTTACTCGAAGAATATTGTTATAAAATGTCACATGTGAGAAAACATCTCATCGATTATATCGGGAATTGAACGTCAATTATTTGAATATCTTGTTAGTTTAATAAAAAAAATTAAAAAAAAAATCTTGAATTTTACTCAATATCAAAAGCTAACTCATATAAAAAATGAATTTTAAACTGAATTCAACCTTAAAAATTAATTTTTTAAAAAAGATATAAGTCATATAAAAATGATATCCATAAATGATGACGCTAACCCATAATTTAAAAAAGGGATTAAATCGATCATAAACAACCCTACACTATAAGGCAAACAAGAAAAATAATTTCTTCCATTTTATCCTTCAATTTTACAGTTTGTTTGGGTGGTTGTTATGTGTTATTTTATAATGTATTGTATTATATTGTATCGTACTGTATTGTTCCAATGACTATAATATTTGAATAGATTATATTGTTCTCCGTCATTACTTAATGTCATACACCTATAATTTGAATGATAAAATTACAAGAAACTGTAAAATATATGGTAAATACCACAAAAAGATAGAATAAATAATAAAATAAAATTATTAAATAAATAAATAAGATCAAAAATAATAATAAGATATTAAAGTAACGATAAAATCACACCAAATTAATCGTTATATAAACTAAGTCTCTTTATTATTATCGAACGATAAAACTAAATGATACAATACAATAATATTTAATATAATCAAAGCAAATATTATTTTTAAACTATCGATATAATATAATGGATAAAAACCATCCAAACAAGGGGTTAGTGTGAGAACGACATTAAAGGTAAACTCGAGGATGTTACAAACATGGGTCAAAAATATCAGGGATCAAAAAAGTATTATACTATACTTTTGGGACCATTTTCTAATTTACGCTATAAGAATTTGATGAAAATATAGTTCAAAAAAGATAAGCAATTCTGAGCCGCCGCTACCATCCCCGTCAACGAGTCTGGTTTTCTTCCCCTGTTCTTTGAACTAAGCTTAGTGCGGAAAAGGTATCTTGTTTCTGTTCTTTTTTGCTCCCCTCGAGTTTCTTACTTGTCACTTCTTCTTACAGAATTTCATGGTTTCTTGTTTTGCTGTTTTCTTCATTGATTTGTATTTTAAATTCGATTTTATTTGGAATTTCATGTTTTCAGTTAGCAATGAAGGCGTTTGAAGTCGGTGGAACAACCCTTTGTCTTGCCCTTTTCAGCGATGTTACTAATTCTAAGTATGTTAGCTTCTTCTTGGTGTCTTTATGACAAATCAAGTATGGAATACATCTTCTTTATGCCTATCTTTTGACTAATTGTGGGTAATTTTGTTGTAAATTTCTGATTCTAAGGGCCTAATTTTTTAAAAAAATTATGGTCCATATTGACTTGGATGTAAGTTGAGGTACATCAAACCCTTCTGCTTGCATATGTAGACCAGTGGCGAAGCCAGCATTTTCGTCAAGAGTGTTCATACTTTTAGAACATGGGTGGGTGATTCCTCATACCAAGAGATGCTAAAGTTGAAGTTTCTCTATTTTTTCTTTTTCCCTTTAAAGATTAAATGCTTCGATTGATAGGATATCGGGCAATGTGTTAACTTGGAAAGCTGGAAATCCTATTTGCTATAGGAAAAGATGCGAGGGTAAATGCACTATCTCAGCTTGGCAGCATTATG
The DNA here is from genome assembly GCA_025642045.1 of Solanum sejunctum. Lineage (NCBI taxonomy): Eukaryota > Viridiplantae > Streptophyta > Magnoliopsida > Solanales > Solanaceae > Solanum > Solanum sejunctum. Next base: position 35,230,446 of record JAOTQJ010000001.1, on the reverse strand, counting down.
CTGGTCTAAGAATTATATAGAAGCAACACATTGTTAAAATGCAAAATTGACTTAAAGAAGATTTTCTATGTTATTAATGGAGATGAGTCTATGGTTTGCTTTGAAGTGAAAGATGCGCATAAAAGCTGGCATAAACCTATAAATGAGCTACTACCTGCTTGGTTGATTTATTGACTCGTGCTGTTGCTAATATGTTTTCTTTCATTGCTAAAAAGTGTGCATGTTCCTTTCCTTTTTTGGACTGAGAAATGGCTCAATGACTGTCCTGGATATGAGTATGTCATAGAGGAACAAGCTTACTACTTTCTAGTCATTTTTATCTTCTTTTGGATTGAGCTAGCAAAGGAGCTATCATGGGGCACTATAAGTTTTAGACTTTTCAAACTGTTCTCTTTTTTATCCATGAGGAGTTTACGGGGAGGCATTATCTATGTTTGTAAAATATACATGGGAGACCAGAAATCATTTGTTCAATTGATGGTTTCACTGTTTATGACTTGTAAATTTGGATTCTCTATTCATTACGTTGCAGTTTAGAAGTTTGTTCAATTGGAACAAATGGCAAAAAGACACTGCGACATCAAGTATAACCATTATGAAGATATGTGCATACCCATGTCTGCCGTTTTCCACATATTTCTGAAGAGATTTGTCAATCCTGAAGCACTATTTACTGATACTATAGGATGTAGTATTTAAAAATTTAATGGACGATTAACCAGATTCTTTCCAGGATTGCTAATTATTGGCCAGAAGTATTTCTTGCACAAATTTTTTGGTAAGTCCTTGGTTACTTTGAAGGATATGCTACTTCCAAAAGCTTCAGGAAATGAATTAGTTGCCTGGCAAAATTAGTTGTAAGCTATTGAATAGGAGCGACGGTTTTACCCTATGCGCACCCAAATGAGGGTAGCGGTTGTGGATTTCCCGTTTCATCAAAAAAAAAGAATTATCGCGGTGTAAAAAAGTGGACATGGTACTTTGACGAAGAGAATGAAACTTCAAACCTCAATGTTAAGTTTTGGACACTAGGCCTAAGCTTGAAATGATATCGTGTAACTTGATTATGAGCCCGTAACCTACATTATATGTGGAGAGAATTAATGCCAGAGAGTTACGTCTTTCTATACTGTTCTCCATTTCCCTCTTTTCTTTAAAATGAGTGTTGGGGGTGTAGAACTAAGCTTATGATATTGTACAGAGTTCTGTGTGGAGTGTACAACACAACTGCATATTTATACTATTTCCCCTTTGCATTTCTTTCCCTAGAATCCTTTGCTTTATTGGTGGCTAGAGTAAATAATTTTTTCTTCATGCTTGACATTTGTTTTTCCTCTTTAATAGCACCTTTAACTGCTTGCTTTTAAACTATGGTCCACTTGCTTAAATTGTCATTAGTAATTTCAACACTAGTCACAAATTTGCGTCCGTGCTGGCTACTCTTGAGTACTTTGCAACAGTATACACAAGATAGAATAAAAATTGACCCGTGACTTCTATTCTGTCACAAAATTCATTCATCTCCTGATTCAGTTGTATCCACAATATCACACCCCTTTATCCATGAAGTGTAATTTTTAAGGGTATTGCCAAGCAGGTGATTGTCGTACTGTTACTTTTTATTGAAAAAGCTTTGCAACTATATTCATTGTGCATTCTTAGGTTTCCCATGATGCATGGTGCCAATATGAAAGAAGTAAAGCTTTGCCAAAATGGGAAGAAGCTCATTAAGTTCTAACTAAATAAATGACTACATCGGCAAAAGTGAACTTATTACTCTATTAGTATCAGAGAAATAAGTTACGCTTCAAGCAAAAGTACATTACTTTATAAGTTTTAAACAAATCCAAGAGATTCATATTTTGCAGAGAACTACTGGACTTAATGCAGTCTGCAACACTGGAGCCAGAAGTAGCATTGCTGAATGCATCACTTGTAAGCACATTCTCTTCACTCATTCCCACTAGTTGTGGTTTTGTGCATTTCAGCTGATTTCATCTTTGGGCATATTACAACAGATCCCAGATGTATTTCCTGTTTTGGCAGCTGCACACAAGACACTTGTAGCTAAATCACGGGATTCACTGACTACACGGACCCTCCATTCTGAGCTTGTTTACAACTATTCGGGATCTAAGCATGTAAGAAGCTCCAAGGCTTAATCTGAAATAGAATGGATATATCCTTTTGTGGTCAATTCACTTTTATTTGACTTTATCATAGTAGATTTCAGAGTCTTTGAAAAGATGTGGTATCGCAGACAACACAAGCTACATCCTGGCAGCGCGCTTTGGTGCTTCGGCTGATGAGGTGAGGCGACAATTATTATGTCGCCAAAACTGATTTTTTCCCCTCTTTTTCCTGACAGTAATGGTACTCTTTATCATGTTACTAGATGGTGGCCATAGAAAAACTCATAAAGGGAAATGAGATTGACCTGAAGGAATTGGAACAAAGAATAAACCAGGCACAGATTCAAAAGGTGGGTGCTGGGTGAATGGTTTGTGTAGTATGGTTGATCATGCTTCCTTTCTTTATAATGAATTTTAATAATTTGAATTTCTGACAGCACTACAAGATATCTAATCTGGAGCTGGAGATATCATCACTTGCAGATGCTATAACCTGCAGAATTGCTGCCAGAGACGCTTTATGAGCATTGCAAGCCTATGCCGCTAGTTATTAAATCTTTTTATATGTAAACTATTATATCAGAAACTTGACGATAACTTATCGTACCTTGTGTGAACATACCCTTTGTGTACTCTGACCATTCCGTTAACACTATAAGACCGTGATAGCCCTCCCCTGATGCTGTTGCAATCGTTTTTACCTTGATTTGCTTGTGTTTAATGTCTTGAGAGATTCTGTAAAAGCTAGTCATGGCTTATCCGGCCCTTCAAAAGTAAAATGTTACAGGTTTAACTGGTTTATAACTTGACCAACTTGTAGGACTTGAATCAAATGCACTCACCTCTTCATTCAACCGTTCTTTGATATATAACCATGCACAGCACAAAGAATTCCACTCATACATACACTGTACGTTTAAGAAAGCAAAGAGGTTTTCTTAAATATAAACGCAAACAATCAAACACAATTTATGGGGTGGAGGAGAAAAGGTACCCTATACACACAATAGAAAAAATCTTATTGCACGCATTGATCAATACAAATCAACTATTCCCAAGTCCAAGCTTCTTGCCCGACATGCTGATAGATGTAACTTTCATTGGAGTTGCTACAACCAGTGGAGCTTCGGGTGAGTCACTGACGGCATACTTGTCATGCATGAAACGACTCTCAATAATGGATTCATCCTTGGGCACTATCTTGTAACAATAACAACTCTTTAGACCTTGCTGATTCTGATAGCAATGATGAGCACTGTCCTTCACCTGTTGGAAATTCCATATCACGCTGAATTTGCCTACTGCTGCAACCAAGTGGCGTTCTTGTTTTCCACTTTCAGTAACCTGGAAATGACAAACAAGGAAAGTCAGGTCAGATCAGCGAGCTTAGTTTCAGCTCTAGGAAGAGCAAAACACGAGCATGAATTGCTACTACAGGTATTATTTTGCATCAGAGAGAGAAAAACATCCAACAACAAAGAAGACTCCCAAGCACACTTATCATTCAAAAAGAAGGTAAGAACTGCTTGGACAAACAAATTTATCAAGCAACAAACATTAATCTGATCTTTGGTGCATAGTGCAAGTAAAAGAATGTAGTCAAATTCAAGTTATGTGATCTGTCAGTCAACACCTGTGGCAGAGGTCATATTCCCTGCCAATTAATTGCTGTAGCACAGTAACAACAGACGGAAGACAACAAAGAAGTGCAACAGTCTACTATTCTATCAACAAATCTCGTTATCTGTTTCAAACATTAAAAAAAGAAACATCCTCTAGCCTAACAAAATATGAAAGCAAATAAGATATTACATTGTCACCCACCTGACACTAGCTAGTTTCAGCAGCCACTTGGAGTGTACACCTTGAGTTGGTTCTTTTAATGGAAAAATACTCAAATTTTAATCAACCAAAAAGCAAAGATTTCTAACATTCTAATAGCAGATGAGTTTCTAAGCTAGCGGCATGAGGTTTCAGAATATCCCGTTTGTTAATCATCCTGATTCCAGAGGGAGATCTAATTTTTACTAAATTAGAAGAGGTTGATTACCTACGCCATACTAGTATTTTCAGTCTGAGGTCATTGCATTTGCTAAAGCTGCATAAGAGCTTATACGGAAGGAGTAACGACCAACTTAATGAACACATAACACACACAAAAAAAAAGGAATCATGGAAATAACATGGATGCTGACATTTAGCCTCTTCAACAAACAAGCACAATTAGCTAAGCAACATTTTTATGTTAAAGTAGCAAATAAATTAGCATTCTTACCCAAGAGAAATGTCCACCATGGAACTTGTTATTTGCCCCAGCCATATGCGCATCAACAGGAGTCAGCTTTAATAATCTTGGAGCTGGGATTTTGTTTCCCATCCGACCAGTAAAACCAGTTTTGGTCTTCCCATCTTTATCAGTAAACACAGTGCATATCAAGATCAAATATGTATCTGTCGTGCCCAATATCCATTTGCCATCATAAGTAACATCAACATGTGTAATTGGAGAGCCAAGTCCAGGGAATGCAGTCTTTGCTTGCCTCATAGAGGTCTTCGAGTACAAGCGAATCTTCCCATCAAGTGATCCAACTACAATGGATCCATCACCAGTAGTGGCAAAACACTGAAAGTTTGTACCTCTTGAAAACTGATGGCCCTGAGTCCAATTCAACACTGGAGAATTCGTATTTGCTAATGTCTGAACAATTCCCTTCTTATCACGCATGTCCCACTGACACAGCCGGTTATCATCCAAGCCCAAAAATGTTGATTCTGAAGGATCCAACTGTGACCCTTTGGTATCATTTGTTATATCCTTCATAGTAACATCAGTCCCATCCTTCTCGAACTTCCATTCAGTCACAATTTTACCAGTCTCAATATCCAATTGATGAAGTCCAGATGAACGGGGTTTGCCGTCCTTAAAAGGACTCATTAGCATCATATTAGTTTCTCCACGCATCAAAAGAGCCTTTTTAGGTGTTGAGCCTCCACCAGCCCACTTATCCTTTTCATCAAATTTCACATAAATACCTTTCCCATGGATTCCGTGGCTAAAATTTTTCACAACTTGAACTCCTGAATCATTCACAAGAAAACTATTATCTAAAGCCCCTAATGCCAAACTCTGTATTCCTCCACCAGTAGCAGCTTCCTCAAATTCCTCCAGCAAATCTTGGCTATCCCTCACTGGCGTTATGGGACTCTTTCCACTATCCTTCCAGACTCCAGAATCTGCATCTTCCCACATTGCATCATCTGATTCCTCAGGTTTTAACCACCCAATAAACTCCTTCCCATATATCTTCACTTTGTTCGCCTCGGTAGCCTCCATTCCATACACATTCTCAAATAAGCAGTCCTGGAACTTGGTAATGAACTTCCTATACTCGTCATCCACAAAAAACTTCAAAGCCCACACTCCGTTATCCACAAAATCAACCCTCCTCTGATCTCCAAACATCTTCAACTGCATATCAGTCGAAACCCTAACCGCAATTTTCTTTCCCACCTTCAAAACCCATATGCCCTCATCCCCTCCACTTGACGATTCATAATCGTCTTCATCACCCCCTCCGATTTTCAGTGTTTTAACAAACTCATAGTGAGTGAGCTTCTGCGAGATTATCCATTTGGCTTTCGGCGTGTTACCGCCGACATGCAAGTACAACTTAACAGCATTTCTTAAGTTCGTCGGTGTCTCCGCGGAACCGTATTTAAGTTTTAATTCTTTCAGTTTGGAATCCAAGTCGTCAAGGGTTTTGTTACTCACCGGTGGAGTCCTCGTCGGAGTGTGATCGTCAGCGGCGTCTTCATACTGTTCTTCACTTTCCGTTCTGCTACTTCCCTCATCATCCTCAAAATCCGATTCATCGGAAAGTTCTAGACCTTCGCGACTGTGAGAAGCTCCCATGATTACAGTATTCAGATCAAATGATCAACCGTCGATCGCCGGGGAATTGGATTTTGAATTGGCAAAGCGAGAAGAAACGAATCAAAATTCGAGAAAAAGTGGAAAAGCGAAAAGACGAAAAGAGGGAATTTGATTAGCTTTAATTTGGAGTTTTTCTTAAAAACGAAATTGCAAAAGCCGAAGAAGGATAAAAATGGAGATTTATATGTATATTCGCGAAACGGCGTAAATCTGACGGTGACACGTAGCTTCGTTATTAAGTAAATGGCGGCACGCTTTTCGTCTTTGCGGGTTAAAAGCTGTGGGCTGTTACCGATCTTAGATGGGCCAACATTATTGGGCTCAAACGTAGCCCAAGAGTTTGGGCCCAAAGATATGGCCACAGTTGGGCTGGACTGTTGTAAAATGGGTTCAGCATAGCTTTAAGAACAAGTTTTTGCGCAGATTTTCCTATTTCTGGTGGTCTTCAATTTTTTATTATGCATATCGTATGAATATTTGGTCGCACAAAATGCATAGTACCATAAATGGCAATCTCAAGTATTACTCAGCCCTAGAAGAGTTTACAAACAAGTATAACCGTTTGATGTCATCCTCCATGCTAAGATATACCATAAGATCAATATGGTGATTGGCGAGATTAGTACTAATCCCTTGGCCGGGTTGCAAATGGATTCATCGGTTCACCACATTGGTGTGAATTGTCTTGCGAAATAGCAATAAATTTTTTTCACGCATTTATAATTCATAATCTGATTAGATAACATCTTACTTCGAACATAAGAAAAAGAGCAGATTGTATGGAAAATTCTTCAAGCACTAATTATTTAATTAAAAAAAAATTGGACCAAAGTACCCTATTTATGACCTAATTTGCCTAGCATGAGTTTAGAGAATTTTTTCTTCATAAGCCATAAGTTGTACAAATTAAGTCATGCGGCATAAATTGTGTGGTATTTCTATGACCTAATTTGCTCAGTATAAGTTTAAAAAAAATTTGTTGGCTCGGCATGAGTTATATCTTTTACGGCATAACTTTTGAGTTCTAAAATTGAATTTTTGTCTTACTCGGCATAAGTTCTATAAGAATTAAATTATGTTGTATTAGCTATATCTTTTTACGACATAACTTGTGGGTTTTGAAATTAAACTTTTGCCTCTTTAAGCATAAGTTCGGTAGGAATTATGTTATATAATGATACAAAAACACATCAACTTATGTCGTTGAAAAAGTTATTTATTATTTTGATAAGAGGGAGCTGCTCGGATGATAAGCACCCTTCACTTTCAACCTTTAGATTATAAGTTTGAGTCATCGAACAGCTTTTTCCTTGACCTAAAAGAATAAGGTTCTTGAAGAAAAACTCTTCATCCTTGTTTCACAATTGTTGTATCTATAAGAAAACTATTTTTAAATAGACCTATCAAATTTGAATTTCGTAATATCTATATAATAATAGTAAAAATAACTTTCATTCCTTGGCATGAAATGAAAATGTGAATCATATCGACATTGTTATTTTATACCATATCTATTTTACTATATGATAGCTGGCAGAATAGCATCTTGCTTGTGTTTCTGCAGAAAATACTTTAGCATAAACATATAAAATAACATAAGCTCTTCCAAGAAATCAATATAATAAGGTATCACGTGGTGATTTGAAAGTGACTTGAGACCTATAATGTTGCATATTTGATATTTTAATGTATTTATCCTCTTTTTGTCTGTTATACTTTTCATGAAATTTATATTCTCTGTTTTGCCTTTTGATTCACTATCTTGATTTAAAATTACAAAATCTTGTCGATTCTTTGGATAGATAATATAGTCCCTTCGATTTTTATTTTTTTATTTTTAGGAAAAGTTTGTACTGCCAAACTAAAATAAAGTTATGTTATGCTGAATGATATGAATTAAACTAATGTGCATTCGATTCTAGTTGTTAGTATGTTTTGTCTTCGTTGTTTTGGAATAAGATGCTAGAATGGCTCGGGTCTAATTCCTGTGATAATATTATTTTATTTTTGTAAAATATATTTTTTTATATTAAGTTAAATTGTTATAACTCTCAAATTTTTATTATTAATGAGAAGATTTCTAGTTATAACTTTTTAACCTTATTTTAGGCCATAGCCAACAAGTTAAAATTTCATTCTTTTCTTGAAGAGTGAAATGTCAAAGCATATCTAAACTATCTTTCTTTTTTTGAGTTTTATATATAAAATACTGAGAGTATGAGTTTTAGATACAAATTATTAATTAGTAGTTTGAGAAACGTACCTCTCTTTTATTACGCTCTATTTATGATATATATACTATACCTTCTATTTCATTTAAAAAGAATTATCATATGACACTTTACATGAACAAAATATTCCACTTTGATAAAAATTTAATAAATTGCTAGTATTAATTAAAATTTAAAAAATAAAGTATCAATATTTTAAAAAAAAAATAATAGAAAAATTCTCTTACTCTTCTCCACCGTCCCCTGCCACTTTGTATTTGACACTTAACTTTTTCTAAACTTTGTATCTAATAGGACATCTTCAAATAAATTCAGAATACGAACAATGACACTAAAGCAAAAGGGGATCGATGGAAAAAAATGAGAATATTATTAGTACAGCTTTTTAGTTAAAGTTTGGCAAAATGAATTACTTGTAATTTACTATCATAGTTTATGCAGTCCAGTTATTGATAATGACATTATTTCTCACATGTAGGTATGAGTTTAAGGGTGTGTTTGTAAGAAAAAAAAATATTTTATTTCTTAGGTTTGATTGTTCAAAATTTCTGCATAACACTCTTTTTATAGAAAAACAAGTTTCACAAAAATAAAAAAAGGAATTTTCCCTAGTCCCCACCCATATCTCAACAACAACAACAACATTACCCCAATGTCTCAAAGGTTTTCGTCCATTGCGGGGTAAAGGGGGATCGGATATACACAGCCTGACCCCTATGTTTAAAAACATAGCGCGACTGTTTCCGGATGATCCATGATGAGCATGTAAAGTTGCATTGATCAACTGTTAATTCACAATTGAAAGAAGCGTAGACAGTTTAAAGAGTCATTTTTCTTTATTCCATCATACCTCAAAGCCAGTGAATCTTTGGCTCTATCCAAGATAAATGGAAAGACCCCACCCATGCCTCACATTTCATAATATTATTTTAGTTTAAATTACATATAAATACTTTTAACATACTCCTAATATTCTTTCTTATTATATGCTTACTACCAAACATATTAAAAAAACACTTACTTTCCTTTCTTTTGGTCACACCTTTAAGGCATCATGACAGAATCAATTTCTTCTTCCCATTCCCTGATTCCCAATGTAATAGACTGTTAAGAAAAGTCAATTTTTAATAAAATGCGTACTTTTTCCCTCTCATTATTTAAGTACACCATTCGACACGTTATTCGTATATTTAATTAGATATTAATATATTATTTAATTAGATATTTAATATAATATACTT
>JAOTQJ010000001.1:35177955-35206660 GCA_025642045.1 Solanum sejunctum | reverse complement strand
ATGACTCTATCTTACCCAATAGTTACTAAGTTTTACTTACTCTATTTGTTCTTTTTCGATATTTTATTACTTAATTAAATTATATTTTTCTTTATTTTGACTATATAAAATATATCAAATTAAAAAAAAGTATTTTAAAAATATTTTGATAAGACATCTCTCGAGTTAGTTCGGGTTGAATATCAAACCAATTTTAAATGAGTTGAAATAGGTTGGATTGAGATGAATTGAACTAATAAATGGGCAGGTTATTAACCCACCCAAACTTCAATGGGTTGGACGAATTGAATGGGCTGTGTTTAATTTTGCCCATATTCTAATTTACTTCCTTCGTAAAAAGCTTATATATTAGAGATAGTAGACACATAACTTATGAGTATCAATATAGTGTCATGTGATGTTAGACCATTGGAAATCCATTAACCTAACAATCAAATATCAATAAATCGATAACACTTTAATTGATCGATCTGATCTTTCATGGCCCTAATAATAATTGTAAGTACCCCTCACGCATGAAATATACAATAACATTATCCCAATGCCTCAAAGACTCCCACCCATTGCGAGATAAGGGGGGATCAGATGTACGCAGCCTGACCCCTATATTAAAAACATAGCGCGACTGTTTCCAGATGACCCATAATAAGCGTCAAAAGTTGCATTGACTAACTGCTACTTCACAATTGAAAGAAGCGCAAACAATTTAAAGAGTCATTTTACTTTATTCCATCATACCTCATAGCCAAAAAATAATAAATCTTTTGCTCCATCAAAGATTAATGGAAATTCACGCATGAAATATATTGGCCCAATTATGTCTTTTGCTTAGTAAGATAGCTTAATTATGTCTTTTGCTTTCGCATAGGATTTCTTGAGATTTTAATTTTTTGATTGGACCAATTGTAAATAATGTACATATATTATGGACATATAAAATATATTGTGAATCAATATAATGCAATTATTTTCGAAAAAAAAAATTGTTGTTGAAGAATAGTTTAAAAAATGTAGTGGAAGAAATAAAATAAAAGAAATTGGAGTATACTCGCATTTGACACTGGCCTGAGTGGAAGACTACCAAATTATTACTCATTCGTCCTAATTAAAAACAGCTAGTTGCAAAATTTCGTGCTGGGTCTAATATTTATTGACATAATTATTTTTTTAAGAGTTTAATGAAATAATTTTAAATTCTTTTAATCTGAAATATGTTATATGATAATAAATTATTTTATTAAGTGAAAAATAAATTATATATATTTATGTACTAGTTAATCACTTCTCTAAATAAGTTATAAAAATATCTCTGTATATTAGTAAATCACCTCATTAAATATAAAATGAATACCTAAAAATATTATCAATATTGTAAATTTTAAATTAAAATAATTATAATAAATTATATTAATTGTTTGACTTTCTATTAATGGTTTGGCCACGTAGTTTACGCTAAAAAAGGTCTCCTATGGCCGTGTACGGCTTTGCTCGTTGATTTTCAAATTGACTAAGTCACTTGATTTTCAACGCAAGTCAAAATTGTCTCCACGACATATATGCGGCTAAATTCCACTCGATTATTATAATGGAGAACTTTCTTTTTTTTAAAAAAAAAAATCAATCTAAAAATCTTAACCTTTACTATTTTTTTTTAGTTATTATTGCTGCACTTCATTTTGTGAGAGTATATGAGTATATTGTTATTGATTCTACAATTTCATTCAGTAGTTTAAAAAAGGGAAAAAACGATACTTGCCTTTATGTAAGAAAAAGCCAGATGAAGATTCAATTGCTGTGGAAGTTAATTTTATCAATATTTTTCTACCAATTGCATATAAATACTACTAAGCTTTAACTACCTTTAAAATTCAGATTAACTTCGATATGTATTGGCTATTTCATTAGGTATCTGGTATATTTCACCATCATATATATGGTGTGGAAGGGAAGAAATCACATTACCGTTCTCGTCTCTGCTGAAAATAAACATTAACTTCTTTCTACATTTAAAGTATAAACTATAAAATATGCTACTATTGTTACAATCAATTTTATTTTCTTTTTAAAATTCTATCGACCGTAATAACATCTTTCACCAAACCTTCTAGATAGGTCTCTGCTTTTCTTTTCTTTTTTTTTTTTGGAAAAAAATACAATGAGTAGCTGCCTAGCAAATAATACATTTTTGTTTAAAAAAAGTAAATAGTGTATACATTAATTATATAATGATATATATGACATATACCTTTTTTTAATATCATATAGTGTATATTGAACTAGTGAATGTAATTACTTGAGGCCAAATATTTAACTTACCCATTTTTTCTTAGGATTAATTATAGGAAATGTCATTCAGCTCAGTAATTCCAAAAAAAAAGGTCATTCATTGTATAATCCATGCATATTTCAATTTTCAAAATAGTAAATTTATATTTTATGTATATGTATAGCCAAGCAACATTTAATTTTTGAGTATCTCATGATATATATTAACTATATAATTCATATATAAGTAATCCATATTGTTTAGTTAGTGTACACTTTCTAAGACTTTTGACAAACTATATTATAATCACTGTATAGTTCTAATAATTTTTTACTATTTTTTAAGTAAATAAAACATGACTATAATATTTATGATAAAACTAATTAGTTATGTACATTTTGAGATTACACTGAATATACATTACGATACACTTAAAAACTGAATATAATTTAACTATATATACCTATATAGCTAATGATCCTTTTTTATAATTATTTGGCCAGAGAGCCATTTTTTTAAACCTCTAAGCAATAGCAGTAGTTTTGTCAACAAAATAAAAAAAGGAACTTGTATAATAAGGCAATGGCGGATGTAGCCCTAGTGCTACGGGTTCAACCAAACTCACTAATTTAAACATGGAACATAAATATATAGATGAAAATCAACAAAATGGCAGCAAATATTAGAGTCTGAACTCACAATATTAAAACTATAGTGTGTTCAGGGACAAAAATTCGATAGGTTGAACCCTAAATTAAAATCCGGAATTCGTTGGGGGCATGCACAGCCTGATTCCCCATATTTACATATTTATCATATCCTCAATAGCTGTAAACCAAAAAAATCCAGCAGCAACAAAGAACAAGGCAGTTGTAAGTGAAGATGGTTTGCTTGAATCGTTTTGAATACTTGTTTAGGAAACAATTATACAAGGAGACACCTATTATTTTGTACACCAAAAATGTAATTGACAAGTTAAGCTTCCCCACGCATCTAATGTTACCAGTTCTATTACTATAATCAAACCCAAAAAAAAATGTATAGTTTGACTATAAAAGCGTAGAAGATGTCAAGCTAAGTCAATTGGGGCAGAAGGATCAGACGCAGAGGCAAACCTACAACTCATGTGATATTCAATTCAAAGGACATTTCCGCTGAAGAATCTGACTGTAGCCTTCAAATCAGTCGTCATCTTCCGAATCTGTATTCAGAAGGGGAAAAAACAATGCAAGCGGTTCAAAGAGGATCCTGAAACCTCAAAAGCTGAAAGTTGGAAAAGAGGATTCAAACCATACAAGTTGACTCTGAATTCCTTTGGGATACAGCCCAATTCAATATAAACATATAATACAGGTGACCAGATAAGACAAGTCTTCATCAGTTTAGCTCTATGAGACTAGTTTCATGCTTTTCTATAATTCCAGTCTCAATTTCTATTTTTATTTTTTCGGTTAGGAACAGACTAACAAAGGGAAAATGTGCAGCACTATATATCAGCACAAATTCAACAATATAGTGTACCTGTAAATTGAAAATGACAATAAGATGCTTACCAGATCTTATGTCTTCCCCAACTTTCCCTCTATTTCTCAACTGTTTCATGACCATTGAACATATGAGGATCCACCAATAAATGTGAAACACGAGTAGGGTCAAGAGCATTGTGTTAAAGAAGTAGTATATCATTGTATCATATGCCTCTGACAACTTCAACACCTCACATAGATAATAGCTGGGAAGTGAAACACATTGAACTGATTAGGAGAAACCAGAAAAGGGGAACAACATCATATGAGTACAAAATCTGATAAGTGCCGACCTTGAGGATCTTATGACCCAAAATGGAAATAAAACCAGCCTCAGTATGAGCCAGGAGACAGCAAAACAACCAAATAGTACGCTAGCTCCAAGCTCTTTCTCTGAATATTTAAAAACTTTGGCAGCCTCAAGAAAGACATCACTTGCATCATGTAATGCAAGAATAACTATCCCAATACGAAAGAAGCTACACATGTCGAAACAAATCAAATTAATACACAACCGAAACAGGAAAAAAAACTACTCCATTCTTCTAATATGCAGACAGCATTTGGAAAATCTTGCATTTGCTAATTTGTTTCATCAGTGTTAGCAAAATTACACTGGGTTAGAGAAATTCATCCAAAATTCCAAGAACTCTGACAAGGTTCTTGACAGATAAGCTCTGCCATCGTATCATGTAGATATATTACATGGTGTGCAACAGGTCATCATAAATGTACTGCAGCTATAGAATGATGAACTTCAGATGAGTTTGTGGCTTGTTAGTTCCAACTAGTAATAGAGGAGACCTACATTTAATAATGTCTTAATATTCAATATTAGGACAGAAAATACTCTGCCATACTCCTCCAACACACACATTCTTCCTCAAGAAAACAGCCTTCTCTAGAATAGCCAGTTTTCAACTAGGAAAATTAGCTACTCTGCAGGGATAATAATATAAAAGTGTCATTTAATGTCAAAGAACTTCACAAAATGACTTAAAAAGATTCAAGGGAAATCATTACCCATAGAGAGTCAGAAGCGATGTTATGATGTTTAGAGATCAACAAAATTATAATTCGGAAGACGGAAACAAGGCAAGCATAGCAAGGTCCATTACAAAACTAAGTTTTTAAATATGTCATCCAGCTATCTTGAAATCAACAGATTAAGCAAAAAGAGGGAAATAATAGTTGTCCAAGGTTGGTTGATTTTCTTGAATGCATTAGGTGAATTCAAAATGGACCCTCAGGAATAAGCATTATCTATTCCATGAACAATTACAGCATTAATTTAGGACCTCTTTCCTTAGATAAATAGGAGACTATTAACCTTTTGATCAACCATTGGCAAAATACTAATTGTATCTGCAAGACTGAGTTACAAACTAGACCACATTCAACTATCTTTTTAAATAAGTAGCAACCATTTCATTATTTTATCATTTAGACAGCATATTAGCATCCTTGTGCAGATTAGAAGGATGGGACTGCTAGGTCAACTTCGTCCAAAGGTACAAGAGCTGTTATGTGCTTATGCAGAAATGATTCTACTACGACAATCTGGTAAACATCAAATATAGAAGAAAGGGGTCCATTGAGTATCCTCATTTCATGGAAAATCTCAGCCAGAGGAACAGGGGTAGCAAACAATATGATGTTTTTATTAAAATGTCTCAATGCATTGGCCATATCTGCCATATTTCATTTCTCAAAGGTAGCAAAACATCAAATCAATAAACAAGAACAAGAAAATAAACTTTCTCTATTATACACATTTTCTTTTAATAATTGTGATGTCCGTCAGAATCAGCTTTCACACACCTCGACTATTCCACGGGATACTTGCTACCTCCAACCAACAATAGATATCGGGTAACTCTATCCATCAAGGCTAGATAGATGGGAAAAAGCAACCTAGTATTTTTGTCTCTGCTTGGATTTGAACCTGAGACTTCATATCTCAACTCACTTCATTAGATCATTAGGCCATACCTTTAGGTGCTCTATTTTTATACACATTACATGATCCGAATCCAATTAAAATTGATAATGTCTATGGCTTTATAAATGAATATGCAAATTAATACTATCACCATTACTGGCATTTAATTTTTCTTCCTTTGGCAATACATGTTCAATTCTCCACTTCCCTTCTACTTCTTTTTAACCTTTTCTACATCTCCAACCATGTCTTCAAAGTTTAAAATCTACTTCGACCTAGCATACCTTCCCCCCACCAACTGAAAATTTAAGGAAAAGTTATCTCTTGAAATATGCCAAAGAATGAGTGAGTTCTGTGGTTAAATGAATATGAAAATTCCAAGCACACGTAAAATTCCTACTTGTATTGCACCCACCATAGGCATAGAGACCATAAATTATTGCTAACATCGTACATAAATCATGTCCCTGTTTTCATGTCAAGATAGGGTATTCGTACCCCCCAAAAAAAAAAAAAAAGACAACGAAAGGAGTAAAATGAAAACTACAAAATAAAAGGTAACGATTGGAGAAGTAGACCTTACCTTGAAATATATGAGAGTGAAATCAGTAGAACTGTAACAATGTGATGAGACATCATTACAGCAAAGTCTTTCCGTCGTGTTTCCCAAACAAGGAGGGCAGCAATGGAATAAAGGTAGAACCCACATTGGCACATATAGATAAGCTTAATTCCAGCCCTAAAATAAGAAATGACAAAGGATGTTAGATTCTATTAACCCTCCATGTGAACCTTTTATTAAGAGGTCTATAAAAATTAAACTTGGTGTAACACTCATCCTTTTCTTTGAAGCAAGTATGAAGTGTAATAAATGTTGTTCACAGTTCTAATGATAACGGAAAGCAAAATTATGGGTTCTCAAATGTAGAAACATGGATTTGCATTTCTAGTTGGACTTGTGTTCACTCTACAGAAGATTTAGTGTATTTGAATGACTGCAACAAAGATATGCATGTCATATACTGATATCAGAAAAGAAGTCTTGCCAAGTCAACAATCTAGTGTCTTTATTTCTTGTTTGCTTCTTTAAAAAAAATTGTTCAACTAAATGGTCATGATATCCTACCAGAACCAGTGTTTGGTGAGTTCCCTCAGCCAATAGCAGGCTTACTGTGAAGTATGGGCGAATGGAAACAACTGCTCAGGCAATTAAATTTTCAGGAAGACACTGAATAAAATTGGCATCGTGAAGGCGTTCAGACAGAAGAAAGAAAGATACGACGAGTCAAGAGGGAATGTGCATGCTTCAGGCTGCACGTTGAAGAAGAAGAAGAAGATGTCTTCTTCATCTGCTTAGTCACTTGACAGAGATATTTCCTTTTCAGATACTACTCTATGTACATATACTATATACACGCACAGCAACAACATTATGTCTTAGTCTCAAACAAGTTGGGTTGACAATATGAATCTTCATTGTGTTATTCCATTAAAACTCAATTCATAACAATATTATGCAAATAGAAATAAAAAGTATTAGAAGCTGTCTATATTTTCTGGATATATAAATCTCTCAAATGCAAAACCACTCCTAAAAAGCATAGAACCCCCTGAATGCTTGCGTATAGAACCTCTTTAACTGCTAGAAAAGATATACGCTGGTAACAATTAAGTAACACAAGTAGCCTTTCGATGCTTGTAAATAGAATCTATCAAGTACTAGACAAGATATATACTGGTAATAATTAAGCAATATGGCATCAACCATGCAGGAGAAGTAATTTTGAATGGATACTCCATGCATCAAATAATTACGACATAAACAAGTTGCTGAGGAGAATATCAATTCATGATCACAGTCCCCTAACCATGCTTATATGAACTTCATGAGATCCTTTATGGGTTAGGAAGAAAGAGGTTCACAATTTTTGTGTTACCATCAAAGGAGAAATCATCAAATGCCACACTCCTATGTAAGAAGACCACAGGCCTTGAGAAAAGATTTCTGACAAGTTGGGTCGAAAAATTCATAAAATGCAATACACTCGGTATAGGAGATAAGAAAATACTGCAGAACTTGAGAAATGCAACTTCCAATGTGAGGCTCAATGGTGAGAACTTAACATGGAGTAAGAAGTAAAACATACACTTCAGCTGGGTTAATCCCAATTTCTTAGCAACAGATTTGCACTAACTATACTATTTTCAATTGAACCACGTATAGCTAGCAATTTTGTTGTTTCCCTCAAATAGTATAAGTAACTGTTCTTGCTTGCTCAATTATTTAAAGTAACCACCCAATTTTAGTTTTATACAGATCTTACATGTTGAATGCCATGTGTCATATACCAGATCATATAACAATCAGGATGTGATACTCACGATAGTTCTTGATTTGGCCAGCCCCTGAAATATTCCTTCACATTTAGGAACCATGGTGCATGATAAGCAACTTTTAGGACAAAAAACTCAACAGTGGCATAGTAAGCAAATTTCCACATGGATTCAGAGCATTTAACAATTTTTCCTCTTGTAGCCTCATCATTCCTCAGATGGGTTGTTCCCAGCTGCAGCAGCAAAATGGCTAGCCTCTGGAAACAAGGTGAACAAGGAACATATATATGTCAGAAAGATGGAGTAAAGTAATGACTTAATCAAATCTGCCATATAGCAGCCGCTCCATGTAAAAGCACAGAGGAAAATTTACTTCACTTTTCAAAAAGTTACCCTAATTTTCTCTCATCTGAATTCTTCAGCATCAGAAAAGTAGAACTGAATATTAGCTCCTTACAATGACTATTTTCAAGCAGTTAAACTTAGTGCTTTACTTACTGAAGGCAAAATTTAATATTATTATCGTTTCAAGCAACTGATTCATGTTGCATGAAACTGGCGATAGCAAGAAATACGCTTATTTGATATACAGGTACAAGCTGGTCCTAACAGAGCACACTCCTCTTAACAAATACATTACAAATATGCAGCTAAAAGTTATCTCTCACAATTGCACAAAAGAAATTGTATGGTGGTGGGGAGGCCCTGAAGGGAGAAAGCACCATGTTTCCTAGCAAAGGTAGCAAAAAAGAGTTAAATACATTGCACAGAGATGATGCACCACTTAATACATCACAGGAACGGTATTCAACGTATTCTTCACTATCATATGCAATATGTAATTTATACTACTACAACAACAACATACCCAGTGAAATCCCACAAGTGAGGTCTGGGAAGGGTAAAATGTACGCAGACCTTACCACTACCTCAAAGGTAGAGAGGCTTTTTCCTGGGAAACGTCGTTTCAAAAAAACCCTAAGCAGAATAAACTAGATACAGCAAAAAACAGGAAAAGAAAAAGAAAAAGAAGAAAAGGAAGAAGGACTAATAACAAAAATCACATGATAGTATGTAATACGGTAAAATTAACATATATAAGACGGATAATGGCAACACAAGATATAAAGACACGACTAATACTACTACCCTACTATACCCCAAGGACAGACATCAACCTAACCCTCCTAACGTATTAGCCTGCTACTCTAATTCGCGACTTCCACTCCTTTCTATCTAAGGCCATGTCCTCGGAAAGATCAAGTTTCGTCATGTCTTGTCTAATCACCTCTCCCAATACTTCTTCAGTCTACCTCTACTCCTCCGTGTAACCCCTAAATCCAACATCTCACACCTCCTAACAGAAGCATCAATACTTCTTCTCTGTACATGTCCAAACCATCGCAGTCTCACTTCCCTCATTTTGTCAGCCACCGGGACCACCTCTAACTTCTTTCGAATGGTCTTATTCCTAATCTTATCACTCCTGGTATGTCTACACATCCATCTCAAAGTCTTCATCTCCGTGACCTGCAATATGTAATTTATATTCATGTTTAATTATTGCAAACAGAAATTTCATCAGCCAGTGCTAGTGATCAACATAATCCCATCAATATAACCTGGGGATATATACGGTTCTTAGTCTATCAAGGTAGTAAAGGGCTGAAGGTTGTGATTCAGAAAATGGAGGGAGAGCCAAGTGGATGCAGATATTTTTTCCAGGGACGCCGAAATATGCAATCTTGCATTTAAATTTCCATCAATTGTCAGGACTTCCTGTTGGAAATTTTATGACATACTACAACAACAACAACATTACCCCAATGCCTCAAAGGCTCCCCGCCCATTGCAGGATAAGGGGAGGTCGGATGTACGCAGTCTGACCCCTATGTTTAAAAACATAGCGCGACTGTTTCCAGATGACCCATGATGAGCGTCGAAAGTTGCATTGACTAACTGCTACTTCACAATTAAAAGAAGCGCAGACAGTTTAAAAAGTCATTTTGCTTTATTCCATCATATCCCAAAGCCATCATAAAGAATCAACCTTCATGAGCCAACTAAAGCTAATCTCTGGTCATGATATTAAGACATGGCTGATAATATTTAATAACTAAAGTAGACTAACATATGGGGTGTCAGTTAACAGTAATACCTGAGACAGTAGCTCAATTTTTCCCTCTAAAATCATAACCTTAAAGCAATTAAACTACAAATTGGCAAGCTGGACCAGATGTTAGTGGAATTGTTGACACGGGCATTTGAATGTTTTACAACATTTTTGGTCTTAACTTCTTCTTGCTCACCTTATAAAGGGTTGAGTTATTTGTGCAAATTACATCTTAGAATGTTCTTGTAATAAAGTCAAAGACTTGTTTGTATTCTCCACTAAAGACATGTACACCAGTATAGATCGGGTTAGCTGGGGCCCACTGAATACCATAACCATAAGAACAAGTACCAGCGTCAAGGCATGCGACTCATCGCCCATAAGTTCTAGCCTAAAGAAGGTGGGACTAGATAAATAATATTGAAAAAATGGTATATTAATTGCCAAGGAAAGTGTAATGAATAAATATGTTGGTAAACAGGTATTTAGAAAATTAAAATAAACAAATTAGAACTAGTTTGAATCATAGATTCAAGAATTACATGTTTGCATCCAATGAGGACTTAAAACGGTTTCTAAATCTCGAGTGACATGAATCTTACTTCACATAATTTATTCAATTGTACTTCTTGAATTTCTTTGTCCAAAAGTTGTTTTTATAGTTAAAATATGATTCTTTTTCTTATTTTTTTTGCTTTTCTTCATGCATTACTTGCACTTAGCTTAAAACCCCCGTTGACTTGGGCAGCTTTCTGTCCTTTTTCCTTTTGATAACACGGGTAACTTAAGGAGGACAACACATTAAATTTCATTACCTGTTGGTTCTCAATATTTTCAAATATAGGACAAATCGCCTCCTTCATCCATGGATGGCACATTTGTCCATCATTCGTTACAAGCAAAAATTTCTTGAAATGCTACACAAAACATTCCATAGAAACATGAGGAATCAGTTCTAACTTTTTTGCAGCTTTTGTACCGGAAACAGTTCAAGTCAAAGAATCAAAGAACGACTAACAGGATGAGGCAACATCTAAGTGAAAGCATCTAAACATACATAAAGGGATATCAAATCCAGAAACAAGACAATCTAGTTTTACCCAAATTTATTTTCAAGGCAAGAACAAGTCAAGGCAAAATCTGCTCGTCTATTTTATGTGTGAGGCGAGAAAGAGAATAGGAGTATACATGGTTTACATTTATCTCACTTAAAACATGTTAATCTATGGTAATCTGCAGATATTCTAGATTTTGCTGGAACTACAAGATGGCGTACATAATGCAATACATGCAGAAAACATTCCTCCATGAATAGTATCAGTTCTAAGAATGCCAATACCCAAATCACAGCTCAGTACAACTAACATCTATCAGATGACAAACGCCAAAACGAGGATCCAAAACGAAATAATTAACACATCTCAAATCTAAAATCACAAGTCATTACACCAAATTACCATTTAAGATCTAGTAGGATGGAAACATCTATACAAGAGCTTCACATCAATTACAGTTAGTTATGAAAATCAACCTAGCCTAAAGTACTTTATAAAATCTTAGAAGTGTTGCTATAGCAGACAATTAAGAAGTCAAACAGCTCAACTTCTAATAGAGCTGTCTTAAGAAGATAAATTTCACCAGTTAGTCTGGGTGAAATTTATCTTCTTAAGTCAGCTTCAATTCAATCAATTAACAACAATCTTAATTAAGCCTAAAAAATTTCCAACAGGATGTCTTCCAAATAGGCTTCGTCCAGACAAACAAAGCAGATGGGATCTATAATAACTGAGCAGAAGGTAACACCACATTTATATGCGTTTCCAAATAGGTTAAATGTGACGTCCATTTCACCCTGCTTCTTTTTACGCAATCCACTAATTACACGAGTCAAGCCAAGATTGAGTACAGAATACTCAAATTTAATAATAAATAACCAATAGAACAAGGATAACATTTAAAAAGCAACATTTCCCAGACGAAAACATCAGTTATCACCACAGGAATTTCTTAAGAAACTTACACGAAAGATGAATCTGTCGAGGAAGAATCTGACGACGACGAAACCAAAAGCGAAGAAAACGGCATGGAATAAATGAGAAGTGGCAGGGGCACCACCGTTCGCCCAAATCGAGTCCATTATTGAGGGAACTTGAAAACTCAATTTCGAAATGATAAGCAAAGTAGCGCAACGTGATGAATCCACATCTAAATTCAATGAATGTTTCAACAAGAATTCGCAGCCCTTCTGCCCACCGCAGTGCCAAGTCCGATGGAGAAGCAAATTCGGGTCGGACTACCGGAGGGGTTAGGGCTGGAGAAAATCGGTAACAAGAAAATGTACTTTTTTGTGTGCCAAATGAAAAGCCAGATTGCCAGAATAACAAGGGCTGATGGTGGAGATCTTGTGAATGGCGGGGTGTGTTTTAGCACCTAGTATATTTCTTAATATTTGGCACACTACATAAATATAAATATGCTGTTTAATTTATTTGGATTTATACATAAACATGGACTTGAATTTATAAAAAATAAATAATTATATTAACAAAAATTATTATAGAGTGGTATATATTTCATCCTTTAAATTAAAGGTTTTGAATTCGAGTCTCCTCAGATATGGAGTTACCTTTATTAGGGAGTATTTTATTTATGAAGTCAAATTTAGTCGGGCTCCATGTGAATACCGAATATCAATGTGAAATCCTTTTATACAAATTTAAATTTAGTCGGGACTTATTCCCTAATATAGAATTTTCTAGTGCGATTCTTTATTTTTATCGAACTTTTTTCTCAATATAAAACTTCTCGACAAGAATTAAATTTAGTTCTTAATGTGAATTCAAATTTAATTGAGTTTTATTTTTAATATAAAAATGTAAATTAAATTAAATTAAATTTTAATATAAGAAGGATTTAATCGAGTTCCAATATTTTCAGCCGGCATCAAATCAGTCTAGCCATTTTTTTTAGCTTCAATGTGTAAATCATGTCTCCAACTCCCAGCACCTTCCTTTCTCTCTCTCTCCTTTTAAATTCTTTCCTCATATTCTTTTTTATATTTAATATATTCAAAATAACTTTTAATTACTATTGATTAAAATATAAAAAACACAAATCAAACAAGTAAAAGACAATAGAAATAATATAAAGAAAATAATATCCCAATCAGTTTGCATGTTGTATATTTATTATTCTTACCTAATAACTTTCTTGAAGTTATTCCACGATTTTTCATGAGGTAATGGTCCTCACTTCATTATCCTTTACCGTAAATCACACTTTTGCCACATGTATCTACAAATCATCTGTTGAATTAAATTTGTTTTCACATACCTAACATGCAAGTCTAGTGACGGATGCATGGAACATTTTAATTCTTGAAAAATTATAATATTTATATATAAATAAATTATATATATTATATATTTATCAATTATTTTTAGTTTAATTTAGTTAAATTTTTATTATTTAAATCATTTTTTTTATAAGACTACTCAATTGAGCAGCTTTGAGCCAACTATTAAACTATAAGATATTATTATTTGAATAGGCATATGAAGTAGATTTATTATTTAATTTATATTAAATTCGTAACCCAAACCTTGATATTCATTTTCATTTATAACTACATTAGGTCATCCTGAATACAAATTATTATTTCAATGGATAGGTGACACAAGCTTTAGCCAAATGACAATTGACTCATTAATAACCCAATATTGCAGGATTAAGTTAAATTATTCTAATAACAATCGTATATAAATGTCATGCATGAAGTATATGTAATTATAACTGCTTATTAATTTATAGCCTGCAAATGTATGTGAATTTTGAAATTATATATTTAACTTAAAAGTATTTAAAATAAGTCAATTCAAACAGACTCTAAGTTAACTTATTTAATTAACTTCTAGACGGAAAAACATAAGAATATAGGTTTTTATGTTTTCAAACTTTTATATATAATATCAGAGTAGACATAGATTTGGAGATTGATTCTCCTGATAAAAATGATTTGTTTTCTTTTACATTTTAGTGTATAAAAAAAATTAAACTTATACATACATGAGATGACATATTAAAAATATAACGAAATAATAAAAATATATTTTCTATTATGATTTAATTAACCTTTTAAATGAGATACGGATGCGCAAATGATCTCCATTTCCTTTTGTCAAACCCATATCTGTGGTTAGTGGAACAACTACAACTAGATAAGCTAGGACCACCACTATTTTACCACTTTAATCTCTAATCCTTAAATAGGAAGTGTTTTTTTTTTTCTCTGGAACAAAAAGAGCTTACAT
Source organism: Solanum sejunctum (assembly GCA_025642045.1). Classification (NCBI taxonomy): domain Eukaryota; kingdom Viridiplantae; phylum Streptophyta; class Magnoliopsida; order Solanales; family Solanaceae; genus Solanum; species Solanum sejunctum. Next base: position 35,192,169 of record JAOTQJ010000001.1, on the reverse strand, counting down.
ATTTAATAGTGAACGCTATTTATATCCAGGTTAATTAATGTGTAAAATCTGAACAAACACAAAATAATAAATTTTTTTTAGAAAGAACTTGTTATATTAATCATATTCGAAAATAATTTTTAATGTACAAGCACTTTTTCAAACTATAATCAAAATTTCAGAGACACTTTTAATTTGGTCTTATTACTCTTCTGAACTTAATTTTTTTCGTAATTTAATGCCCTTTTTTGCCTATGTGACATGTGAAGTCCGTGCATATATTACACACAAAAACTTAGGCGTGTGGTTAAGGTTAAATAAGGTGCATTAAGTTACAAAAAAATAGGTTCAGAGGGGTAATAGGACCAAATAAATATTTAAGTGTCTCTAGAATTTTGGTTATTGTCTGACGGGTAGCTATTCATTTTAAATTATAATTTTTAATAATTCAAAATATTTATCTAAAGTTTGCTTATTAAAAAATAACACACAAAATTAAAATAATAATTATTTTATATCTCCAAAATTTATTATATAATCTGATATATTAGTTTCAGGGATATGTTCGAGCTAAAAAAAATGTTAGTGTGTATTTTTAGATCAAAAAAATTAGCGGACGAAATTTGAGAGTGATATGTCACGACCCGCTACTTGACTTCAAGTAAGAAATTTTGATCTACTAGTTTATTTTTTTTCAAAACTTGATTAAAATGCTTATATTGCATACATATATAACGAAACAAAAAATAATACTCATTTTTTCGACTGTACAATTGTGTAATATCTGTGCAAAGTGTGTTCATGCAAAGGGGCCAAGTCTTTAATATATTTTTACACCATCTATATTCATTTAGATTTTTTTTTATTTTATCATGGAGATTATTCAAAATATTAATTTATCAACATTAATAATCAAATTTCATAAGACACGCTTAATTTTTTTTTGGTCCTATTACCCCTTTGAACTTATTTTTTTCGTAACTTAATGCCCCTTCTTTGCCTGTGTGGTATGTGGGATCCACGCGTGTACTACACATAGTATAATTTAATTGGTTAAGTGTGTTAAGTAGATAAATAATGAATATTTAATTACGAAAAAATAAATTCAGGAAAATAATAAAATAAAATTAAAATTTAAGTGTGTCTATAAAATTTTGGTTATAATTTGAAAAGGCACTTATGCATTTTTCCTCTAAAATATAAGTAAAGTCTATATATATTATGTTTTTCAGATATCACTCTGAGAAACTAAATGTAGAACGATCAATCTACATCTTTCACAATAATTTGGGATAGTGTCTCGAGATATGTTACTTTATTGTTTATGATATTAAGTATGTTATATAATATTTGCATGTATAATGTAATATAAAACTTATGAATATTTTTTTTGTTATATAAATAATAAAGTATAGACTATTGTAAAATAATGAAGAATACAGTAAAACTAAGAAGGAATATAAAGAGAAATAGTATTTTTTATTCATTCTTGTTTCTTTTTTTCTTACTTATGTATTTTGTTACAAGAATGAGGAAATATTTATATATGTAAAAATTTGATGATTAAGTATGATTTATGACTTTGAACTTAGTCAAATTTTTAACTTTAAACTTGTCAAGCATTTGACCTTAAACTTGTCAAACTTTTAGCCTTGAAAATATTAAATTTTTAACCTTAAAAATTATCATATAAATACCTCAAATTATATTATCATAAATTATATTATATAAATAAACAAATATTTATTTAAAATTCATTTTACAATAAAGACATCCTCCTATAAAGGGGAAAAAAGTAGAGCTGCGTAAGTTTGTGCTTATGTTTCCAAAGAGATCCACCAGATCATGAGTGAGCTGGGAAGTTACGCAAGCTAGCTTAAGGTTTAAGTTTAAGTATGTAGGGATAATCCCTACTTCCTATTGATGTGAAAATAACTTATTTAATTTAACAATTTAGATAAAAAGAAACAGTAGTACTCGTTTTGTTTTAAAAAAAATCTAATCTAACTTGATTTGATATGAAATTTCAGAAAATAAAGAATTTTTTAAAATATTATAATTTTAAATTAAAGTTATCAAATATATTAAAATATTTTTTAATCACATAATCTTAAATATACTATGTAAAAGATTAAAATTAAAATTTAATTAAAAATAGATAAATTATTCCTTCTCAAACGGATAAAAAAAAATATTTTTTTTTTAAAAAAATAAAGGGAGTAGCATGTAGTACACTACATTTGAAATTAAAAAGGTAAAAAAGGAATAACTATTAAACTATGAACTTCCACCAATTAATTACTTTGGCAGGTGACAAACATTTTCTTTGAAACTTCAACGATAGATTCATATCATTGTTAATTTAAATATAATATTTAATATAATTTAATAAAAAAAATTTAAATTAACATTGTTTTATATTAGTTTTGTCTCAGTTTAGTTATTAATATTATTAAATCAAAATAAAATGAATTAAAAATTTTAATTTTAACTTTGGTATTAATTATTTTTAAAAATAAATAATATTGATTACAAGACGTAAAAATTTTAAATATGAATAGTTCAAAAGGTTATTACTCAGATTAAGCTTATTCTTATGTACGTTTAATCAAATTTAGAATACATACTTAAAATCTCAGATGGAGTTAAAGGATAATTTAATGAAAAATACTTTTTGTAAAAATTATCTTTTAAAAGGCATATGAAAAAAAAAAGATAACTAATTGGTACTAATTTTTTCTATTTATCCATGGTGTTTGTTGGTTTTATTCTAGGATTTGAAAAAAAAAAGATTTCTCATTTCTATAACCTTTTTTTTTTAAATTAAAACAGTTAGCAAATTATGTGGGGTAGGGTGGAGTCTTTGCGGGTTAATATGGGGTTTGATTTGCCCCACCTCACTTTATTTATCATTCCTAATTCAGCTTATATACAAGAAAAATTTCACCTTTTAATAATTTTTTTTATATTTTAAAATTTACGATTAAAATTTTCAATTAAAAAATAAATAATTTTAATTATTATGTACTATTCATTAATCTACAAAGTGATCACATGCGCTCACATGACAAACCAATCAATTAAACAAGGTCACATGACTCTTGATTCAAAACATAGTATTCACTCTCTCCTTGACAAACTTTTTTATTCACCTTTGAAAGAATGTAATCATTCTTCCCATAACTAAAAAGAATTTAATATTTTTAATTCTTATAAAATAATTTATAATTATGCAAGTGTTTAAGATTGAATATAAATTTTTTATATTTCAATTAGGTTTATATTTAATGAAACAGTATCACATTAATTGAGATCAAATAAATTTTTTTAAAATTTTTAATTAAAGAAAATTGTATATGAGTTGGTTTGGATTATCTTATAAATTTTAATACTTGATTTTTGATTATTTTTATTATCTTGAACATATATTTTTTTCAAAAGATGAAAGTCCTTTTGCTTTAAAATCCTCCTAACATGGATTGAGAACCTATTTAAGTCACAAAGAGATAAAATTACAAAAAAAAACAACAACAATAACAACAAATTCAATATATATATAAAGAGATAAAAATTAATATAAATAAATGATGTTTTTAGAATATAATTAAAATAGGCTCATCCTTCCTTAAAAATTAACGAGACGAATTACATTCTTTCTGTTATATGTTATTTCACCTATCAAATAGGACAACAGCGCAATTACATTCCATTTCAATTACAAGCGTGTGATAAGGGTAAAAAGAGATTCTTCGGAAAAGGCTATTTGCATTTTGCGCGTTCAGTTTCCCTTCCCTCCAAAATTTTCTAAAACTCGTCCGTCACATGCTTCTATGGGAATTAGGGCAACAATAAGATCGATCACTGGATTCGCTTCACCGGCGACAGGTCTTCCCTAATTCCTACCGTTAACACATTTTCGATATTCTAATTTAGTCTCAGCAATGTATAAGTCTCTCGAATGTATCGTCGAATTTTAGCTTTAAGTCGAGCAATAAGGATGTTTATGTATTTGCCTTGTTACATGCATGTTGATATTTTTCCCAGTCTTTTGTTCAAGGACGGATTGATTCATCAACAGGCCTTAAGTTTACAGTGATTTGTGTAGTTCTGCTTGGTTATGGGATAATTTATGGTTAGCTGTACAGGAGATTAGTTAAGAAGGTTATGGAAACGCCGGAGTAAGATAATGTGAACGGATAGAAAGTATAGAAGAAAAATAAATTAAATGAGTTAGTTCTGTTTGTTAAGGTCTTGTCCTGTTTTGATAAGTATAGGTACTTATATACTTGATAACGATATGAAACATTAACACATGTTCCTTGGAAGAACTTTTATGTGTATAATGAGTGATCTATGAAATCGTTTCCTCATTAATTCATTTGATACGATTATCATCTAGTAAGTGATGCCTTGACCAGAATCTTCGAGAGTTGTCCCAATTGACACGGGTCCCTCTGATGTGCCAGACACTGGTTTTTATATACTGCATACTACAATATGATTTCATGTACTAGTTATTGAACTTGATAAGTTAGAGTGATGGGAAATGATAAATGATGAACAGTATTGTACTTATTTTGTTATGCCTGTTCGAGTGAATGACAAATTTTTAATTTGATCTAGGTGTTTTCTTATCTTCATGAGATATATGGAGATCTTTCTTTTTTAAGATAGGGCTGGAGGAAGGATTTTCACTTATTGCCTTTAATGTGGCGCCCTTAGCTTGCAATCTACCTTTAAGATGCTTCTCTCTTGGAAGTTTTGATGCTTAAACAGATACGTTAAATTGGTTTAGAATGGCTGGCTAAATTTCAGTTGCTACGCAGATATTGATGGGAGATCTGCACGAGCAAATTCCAGGAATTTTCAAACTTCAAATCAATCTGTATCTTCAGGGGAAGCCTTTTGTTCAATGCCCCTGGCTTTCAGTCTTCATATGAAATTGTTTATTGCTCAAAGGCAGGTATTGTTCCACACAGCGAATATCAGAATGTATTAAAATGTATCTGCACCTTTGAGGATGCCCTTAACTGGAAGTAATTCACTTTCTACTTCTCGAAAGTAGTAGTGCAATGTCAGGTCATATTTCCTTCATGGAAGATCTCAATGATAAAAGCATCTTTCGCTTGTAGGAAAGCAACTCTGGAAAGTGCTTCATAGATTCTGCTAGCCTTTGACTAGCTAAGGCAACAATGAACCAGCCATATTTCCTTTATTGCAAAATGCTAATCTTTGTACATGATCAATATACGCAGCACACAGCACACTGAAACATTACCTCTAGTTTGTACAAAGTGGATGTTTGTAATATGTTTTTAAATATCAAAAAGTTCGTACTTAGATACGAGGATGATTATTATCCAGTATATATGTAGTGTTGGGAACAATAACATCTAAGGACTTGGGTTGAGTTTCCTGTATTAGGTACTTTCCAGAATGATTGTTCAGAATTGATGATTCAAAGGTTGCAAATGTTGGACATTTTTGTTGACTCAAGCTAGTGAAAGCTCATGCTTGGACAGCTCCTTACTTTCTTGGCTTTTACATGTACTAGTTGAAGCCTCAACCTTCAAGGTGGAGCCTTTTAAGTTTGAAGCATAAGGCTTGCAATAGCTGCAGCAAGTCTGCCTCCATAATAGGATTGCAGCAAGGTTTGCTTTCTGTTTTTGAATTCTTGATCAGTCTATAGGTAATTGTTTTGTCTGCCTAGTTGCTGTGTAAACATATGACTTGGTTGATTGAACTACTTTTAGCATTTCAAAGACCCTATTTTTTTTTAAAATAAGCATATCTTTGTATAATTTTTGACGCAAGACATTTATGCGGTAAATATATGTACCAAAACTGCATTGCTGTTTGATTAATTTGTAAAACTGAGATATTCCAATCCTGCAAAATGTAGTCTTCTCTCGTTAATCATTTGATGGAGACCATTGCTATCAATTCCCACCTTCACAAAAATGTAAAGTAAATTAGGATTTAAAGAAAAAAATGTCCTAACTACTAGACACAATGGGTCAAAAAGCCATTCTTCATACAAATAATCTCCAAAAATAGTAGTCATTTGATTTGCTTTAATACAATTAATATTTTATTAATGCTTATGTTGGTGATGTTTATGTGAATTAGGTGTGTTCTCATTTCGTACATGGTACCATACCAATCATGCTTCTTTTGTTTCTTTGATCTGAAAGCATATTGATCTCTTATTAGTCCTTATCAATGTTGAAGACTCTACAACAACAACAACAACATACCCAGTGAAATCCCACAAGTGGGGTCTGGGGAGGGTAACTTGTACGCAGACCTTACTGCTACCACATAGAAGTAGAGAAGCTGTTTCCTAAAACCCTCAGCTCAAAACCCATTAGCAGAAAGAGCTGAGGGTTATGCTATGTCGACATATATGCCTTCACCCTAGCATAAAAAGCTGAGAGATTAAAATAACATTTAACATCACGGTTGCATTTACGCGTGCACAATCTTGGCCAGCTTCCTGAGATACATCCCTGCTGCAAAAAAATCATAGTCCATATATTGCTTGAGGTTACATTGATAACCCTTTTTTCCTTCCCAAGCTGAACCGTATTTTTATATGAAGAACTTCACTTCAGGTATGCAATTTGTTGCCTATAGATTTGCACAAAATTCCGCTGAAATTAGAGGCATGTCCTGAAACACTTTGAGATGAAAAGAAAATCCTGAAAAACTCAAAATTCTCAGTAGTTTTCATGTTAATTTTCACATGCTGTGATGTATTACGTATTCTATTCACATAATGCTTATATTTCTTTTAACTTATTTATGGCTATTGTGGTTCTATTGATATTGGCGTTATCTTTTGTTTTTATTAGGTAATTTTCGTATGTATATACAGACCAGAACCGTCCAGATCTATCATTGAGGTTCATTCCTGTTGGAACATTCCAGACTAAGAGTGCGCGAGCTAGAAAACAAGGTAGTTCTTTGCCCTAATGTCTATGTGACCTCCATTTTGCTACTTTCCCATTGTAATTGTTTCCATTAAGTCCACAAAAATCTTATGAATGTAGCCGACAAGAGCATTATAGCTTCAGGATCTCTGTATACATGATGGCTGTTTTTGTAGTGACATGTCTAATGGGACCCTTCATCCTATGCCATAAGTGCTAATTTCCACTCTGGGAATTTCCTATTAGATCAAGACATTTCCCTTTCTGCTGCCACTCAAGCAGCTGGGACACTTGGATCTTCTTAGGCCCAGTGATGCTGACTCCCACGTGAAGCAACATATGCTCTCCAATTCCATGCACACAGAAATGTTCTATTGAGCATCATTTCTTCTGACTGGTTATATTCCACTATGGTTGTGCTTTTCCAACTTATATGAATCATATCTTTCACCAAACTGGAATATATAAAGCGAAGGAATTCATACGAACTTTGTGTAAGATAGGGCACATTGGAAGGAAGGTGTAAACCAAAAATTGAAACTATGTTTTCGTCATGTTAATACATTTAATTGAGGTCCTATGCTTTGTGGAAGTCTTTTAGCTCTCTCAGAGATTTTTATGCCAGTATAAATATAAAATATTGAGAACATTAAGTGCTTCCTATCTTTATTTTATTTTATATAAATGTTTTCCTGAGATGATTTGTTAATGTAGAAACATGGTAACTGAGAATTCATATAACTAACCGCAGTTTGTTTGGGATTGAGGCATAACTGTTGCTATTGTATGGAGCTAGTAATAATCACACATTATGTCACAATTTAGCCAGAAAAGATTTTGGTTTCTTTGTTAGGAAATGTGACGGACTTTACATGCTAATAATTTTATAGTACAATTTCACCAAAGGGAACAAAATAGAACCCAGCAAACAAAAAGGGTTGCTGGGATGAGTTTCACCGTAAACAGTAAACTAAGTTCAGAGGTATCTTCTGTTGCTAGTATTAGTTTTTATCAGGTGGCATCTTGTTTTCTAGGGATCTGCTTGGCTTCTTGATTCCTTCCAGAACCTGGATGGGAGTCCATGTTGAGGTATTGGGAATGGACTATACTGTACTGCTCCTTTGGAAACTTCGACTTCCCACCTGCAATAATTAATGCATGACTACTACTCAAAAATAATCAATGCATGACTATAAATTTCCGATGAAGTTAGAATGCATATATATTTAGTTTGCTTCTGGTAGCTACACTTGAAATTTTAAATAATCTCGTGGCGAAATATAAATACAAGGGGAGATGCAACTGTGAAGAAATTTCTTTAAACTCATCCTTTTCCTTTTACTAGATTTTTGTGAGAATTATATGGTTGGGATTTGGGTGGATGTATTTCTTCTACACTTAAAATATGAGCACATGACATATGCTTGTATAAATAATTTTAAAAAGAATATATAAAAAAGAAGTCTGTACCCATTATTACAGACAAGTCCTGATTCTTTTGTATTTTCCTCACCTGCTGGCTTAAACTTTTGGATCTGCTGTTGTTGCAGTTTTTCTTTATTATTATTATAGTTGTTAAGTATTATATATGATGGATTTTGTTAAGTAGTTAAAAATCGTGGACTCAAAATAATATACAGTTATGTATCTAGAAGCAAATATGATGTCATTATCATACCTAAATTTGGTAACCAAATGATGAATCAAAATCAGCATCTCCAGTTTGGCAAGTTCATTTCCAGGACAAGCATGGGCACCATTGCCAAATGGCATGTATGTATTGGGTTTGGGATTGACCTGCATCCATCCGCCACCACAATTTTTTTTATTTTTGGAGTAAACCAAATTTTCATATTTTTAAAATTCTAGACAGGTGGAGAATTGAAAAGCACTTTGCTAATACTTGATCACCACATACCTTAAATCTAGAAGCATCAAAATTTTGAGGGTTGGCAAAAAATTCTGGATTGTGATGAATGTTTCTAAATAGTGGCATGACCTTCCAACCTTTTGGAATCAAGTAACCTGCATTAAGGATATCTTTACTACTCACATTAGATGAAGTAATGCCTTACAGCGTGAGGCTTCTTTTTATCTCACAAGTTGGTGGATCCAAAAGTGTGTGATTTGGGTCTACCAACTTGTGAGAGGAAAGGAAACCCACATAATTAATCTCAGTTGTGTGAGGCACAAATTAAAATTTCTCGATGCATACATTTCTCAATTTGTCTTAATGTACTTGTGTCCAATGAGTCTGACTAGTGATTTTGATTGACATTGTTTTCTATTTGAAAACTATTTACTTGAACATTCTTATGGTACACATTTTTAATACCTGTAAATATTTACTTAAGGTACTTTTGGTATGTTATAGACATTTTCATGTCCAGTCAAACCCTCATATAAATTGACCGAAGCGATTAGTTAAAAAAACTGAAGTATCTATACTAATACTCACAGATAGTAGCATCGAATACGATGTAGTCGTCTGTGTAAAATAGAAAATCAGAATATTTCTACGGGAGCAGTGAGTTTATACGTGTGTCCTTTTGTACATATATATACATAGTTGAACTTATATTTGATAATCTCTGACTCACCGCCGTATTCTACATCAACCACAGCTTCTCTAAAGGTGAAAGATATAATGCTAGACATCCGTAAGCTCTCTAAAATGACCTGCAATTGAAGTTTCCCTAGCTGATGAGAGGGAATTTTCTTTTCCTGAAGCTGTGATATGATATAACTAATTCTAAGAAGAAAAGCTTACCCTGTAAGTTAGTGACATATTTCTTGTTTCAGCCCATGTCAACGACTTCGTTCCTCCAGTTGATTCATAAATTGTTCTTTGTTCTGCCTGCACTTGAAATGATTTTTTTCTTAAGCCTGGGAGCCGGACTCATAATAGATCATGCGAGAAGCGCTAATGGAGATGGGAACTAGAAAGGGATTTATCATGTACACCGATACTGTAAATTTGTTTTTACACTAAAATGCATTTTAGCTTATTGTAGTGGGGCTAACTAATTGATTACCTGTATTTATATTTTTGGGTGAGTCGATAATGTAAAATTCCTTTCAGTATTTTTGTTTAACTAATCAATAGAAAGAGAAAAAAAAACTAGCTAGGAACCAAAAGGAAATCTGGAGACAATACCTTAACAGTTTCTAAAAGTTTCTGGTCATCATAGAGGTACTTAAGAATCCATGTTAAAGCACTAGCTGTTGTGTCCTGGGCGGCAAAGAGTACTCCGATGACATTATCAGCAATTTGATCTTCTGTTAAAGTCTTCCCTTTTTCATCTTTGAAATTCAACAGATGACACAAGAGATCTTTCTCTACCATTTGTTTCTCCTTCCTTTCACTGATTATTTCACTAAGAATCTGATTAAGCTTCCTCCTTGCCTTTGTCAATAACAGAAATATTCAGCATAAAGCTATGGAATAAACAAGATACTCCCAAAATGTATGTAGGGAATAACTAAGAGAAGCTTTTACTTACCACCATAGCTTTGTAATAAGCAGTTCCTGGTAATTTCGTAGGGAAAGAATTATAACCCTTTTCTACTATGGAATAGTTTTTGCTGAGCTCCTCTTTGTACTTAGCATCCAGCTGACCAAATATAGCAAGAATGCCCACTTCGAAGGAGAACTGTAACAGGTCCGTGAGATTCATGTGTTAGACTGTTCTATTGATTAAATCTTGTGGTGACCCCATTTGAAGATATAATTAAGTAATTAAAAGTGTATGCTCTTTAACAGTTTAAGCTTTTTGCTGAGATGGTCTCACAATTCAACAAGTAGCATGAGCTACTAGTAACAAACCTTCTTCATCACACGGAATGTATTGATGATTTGGTTATTTTCCATCCATGATTCCAAGGAAGAAACAGCCAAGGCCTCGATATCAGGAATTAGCTTGCGAAGAGCTTCAGGAGATAACGAGCTCTGAACCAACTTTCTTAGTCGAGAATGGTAGTTTCCTTGGTGAAAGAACAAAGCAGAAGGGCCAATCAATCTCTCTTTGCTCTTAGGGTACGTTGGTTTGAACAAGTGAGCGTAAGTTACCAGCACGAATCTAGCAGCTTCAGGACTAGCTAGCATAACACAAGGGTACCCAAGAATGTGTGTTTTGAATATATCACCATACCTGCAAAACAAACATTTGAAATAGAATGAGCATATGTATGTGCCTTTAATATACACTGATGAATATTCTTTTCTTTGAATTAAGAGAACCTTTTTTGTTTGTTAGCAAAGAAGACACTCGGGTCTTGAGAATACAGTTGGAGAGTGTTTCCTATGTACGGCCAGCCCATTGAACCAGGAGGCAGCTTTACTTTTTGTAAGTTTCTCCATTTTGGTTTCTTTAATGAAATATGATAATATAATAAAAGAGCTATAAGAAAGAGGAGGAAGTAAAGAATGGAACAAGAAATATTCTCCATCGAAATGGAGTAGTTCGGTGTTGTGCTATGCAATCTAATATTATATTTATGTCTTTTGCTTTGATGGATTATTTAACTAGTGAGAAAGAGCTGTCCTTATATATAGGAAAAATAGGGGGTAGAGACGAAGATATATAGGGAAGAAGGTTTGTCAAAATGTTGGGTAAGAGGGGTTATTACATTACTGTATCATGATATGCCATGTGGATTCATACATATCCAAGGTAGAAGGAGGAAATTGGACCACATTTAACATATCAAATGTCATCTGATGAAGTGGACCTATTGTGTTGAAACAAGACAAAACTCAGACCAATAGCGGAGTACTTAGCTTTGTCTGCTTCAACGTATATTTTTATGCTCCTCTTCTTTTAGGGGTAACTATTTTAGTTTTGTTCTCATAATTGTGAGCATGTGATCTTTTTTTCTTCTTTAATTTTTACTTTTTTGGTCTGTGGATCATACTTTCGAGATAATACGAGAAGAAATGATAAGGCTCACTCAAGTGGAAGAATATTCTTGTTCATATTGGTGATGAGCATCTCATTTAAGCTAAGAATCTATCGGAAACTACTTCTCTATCCCACTAAGATAGAATACTTCCCACACCGCACGCCGATTACCCTTGATAGATTATTGTTGTTAATAGGTTGAGTGTGGGGGCATGAGGAGATGAGAAGCTGGTCATAGTTAGTAAAATACAGAATGTATATATCTTATAGGATCCTAATTGAGTTTATAAAATAACACATGCACACATATATATGTTGGTATCTGAATTCAAAAGTTCTCTTTCAACTGAAAAATGAGCATGTCCGTGGTCCATTATAGAAAACATAGAGCCAACGTAAACAACAAAAAGTTTTGATGATTTTTTGAAATACGCTCAGTAATTTGCATATATAACACATGAGAATAGTTTCTGAACTATGCAATAATTGTTTTAATAACATGATTCTCCGTTTCCTCTTGTTGAGTTATTATAGCACAGGACAGGCTTTTCTAATTTGCTTTATATGACAAGCAATTAGTACATATGATTTATTTATTTATTTAAAGTTTCACCAGCAATATCAATAACCATAGAAGTTTGTTTCCTAATGATATAATTGTCATGATAGCATTTTCCTTCTGTATATCCTTTTTAATATTTCTGTCCAAGAATTTAGTTATTAGTGTTTTCCAATTTAGGGAACTCGAAATAAACTTCTCAATGTCATCCGGCTTTATTCTACATCTAAAAACAGATATTAGTCATCCTTTGCACTAACTTTTCTATGAACTTTTTGTAATTGTTAATTAGTCATACATTACGATAGAAGAGTTGATTTGATGCAGTTGTCTTTCAAGTAGATGTTTTTGGCTAGTTATGTAAGGTGAACAGTAGATGTTCTTTAGTTTGTAAAAAGTAATACTATTTGATTACTGCTAATATGTGATATAATTTGTTAGAGGATTTTGTTTTATATACAACAATACTTGTTAAGAGGAATCTTTTTCAGTATCTAATAGAATTGCTCAGTACAGTGTACTAGTGAAAAGTGTGGTGCCACGACTGTGATGCTTTATCCACCTCAGAGTTTAGATTTTAAATGGTTTGGCTGTGATATTGATGTGTGAGGCTTCAACAAAGAGAATATATTAGTTTTCATTATTATGGTGCACGAAAATGGAGCCCAACCAAATTTTTGTTGCACTAAGATAAAAAATTTCTGGCTAAAATTACCAGCCTTATTCAACAGAGAAGCCATCACAACCATTTGTATCTTCCTTAAATTTCTTATAATCGTGTTGCTTAAATTAGTTTAAACGTTACATCTAGCTACTATCAACACATGCATTATGTAGCTTTGTCCATCAAGGTTTGGACTTTGGACAAATAGGAAGAAGTTTGAACCTCAATCATGTTAGAATATGAAATTGAAACCTTGTTGTCTATACTTATTTTATTGACTACTAGATCATATCTTTGGACGTAATCATTTGCATTTTTTAGTCCGTCTTAAAAAAGACCCTTATCATATTTATAAATTAACAATAACATATCCAGTGAAATTTTATAAGTGGAGTTTAGAGAGGATAAAATGTAAGTAAATTTTATCACTACCTCATAGAGGTAAAGAGTTATATATTTTGAGTTTAATTGCTTTACTTACTCTATATCTACTATCCTTTTTACTGTGTAAATAATAGAAGTATGTCTGTCTGTGATATTACTTCCTAATAATATAGGAGTAAATTTTGTTATTTTAAAAAATTGCCAAGATTTTAATTGCAAATCTTGAAAGTCACATCGTAGCAGTGAGTCCTCACGTGCTAGTGTTGGGATCCACAGAGCTGTACTCCATAACAGAGCCGCTATGATCTCAGAGATTAGGATCCGATGGTCGGCATATCGCGCCGTATATGATACACTATTGATCATAAGACGTTGATTTCCAGACCAACATGGTAGGAGCCGTCATTCATAGCTGGACGAGACACGTGTCAGTATCCATATGGTCATACTTATCACATATGGAAAAAGAAAAAAAATAGTAAATTGAGAATTAGTTAGAGTTTTAGTGAGATGGATAAAATCTATTAATATTTGATTTGAGTCATGAAAATGAAAGAACATATAAAGATTAAATTCGAATTAATTGGATGAGAGAGAGATTATATACTAGATGGTTATAAAAGAAAAACTAGTAGTAAATTGAGAATTATCAAAAATTATGGTGGGATGGATTTTCATCCCTCCATATTTAACTAGAAATATTAGAGTTTTGGGAATAAGAAGAATTAAGATAAAGAATGGTTTCATATGTAATGTAAATTTAAATTAATTGAATACATGATGATTGTTAAAAAA
>JAOTQJ010000001.1:35089475-35156906 GCA_025642045.1 Solanum sejunctum | reverse complement strand
ACTTTTTGTCATATCTAGTTTATTCTGTTTATGAGTTTTTGAGATGGGGTTACTAAGAAACAATCTCTCTACTTGTATCTTCCCAGACCCCACTTGTAAAATTCCACTAGATATGTTGTTATTCATATCTTTTAACTTTAAATACAAAATTTTAAACCGAAAGGGTGATTAAGAACACGTGAAAAGGAAAAGTCTTTAAAGACTTGGTTCTTAAGTTTGCCAATTTAGTGGTTGTAGCACTGTCCATGAATTCAAATGAGTGCCATTTATTAATATTAATAATAATTCATTTATTTTTCGTACGTTTATGGAGCACCATAATTCAATAAAACAAGTATTCAAATTATCCCTAGCTTCTTTAAATCCATTATGCCTCCCATGTTTTTTTTGTTTTTTTTTTGGTTTTTCAGGGGTGTATAGTATCCTTTTCATTGCTTAAAAAAATGTTAAAAATCAACGGGAAAAAAAAATCTGGACTAAAACTTATTTTTCATCCAAAATTGAGGAGAAATGTCTTTTTTTTCCCCCTTAGGTTAAAGATTTTGAATCTAGCAAGGATTACATCTTGGGGAGGCATATAAAGATACAACAACCTTTCTGGGCGCTCCACTATACAAAAATATTTTTTTTCATTCCACGAATTATACTTGCTACTTCCTATTAGTACGAATATCAAGTAACGTTTAAGTGCAACTTATTAAGTGAAGCGTTGCTTTAATACAAACAATCAAATTTATAATACAACAATATCAGACATGTTCTGCTTCATAATTAAGGTTTTTGGAAGTATAGCTTTGGAGAAAACTTTCGCTATTAAAAAAATATTTTCTCATTGAAAAATATACAATAGCTATTTCTACATATATGTTGATTGAATCGATTTAAAAAAAAGTAGTAGTATTTTTAAATGAAAAAAATTGAAAAGCTTCCTACTTTCAGTGAGCTGATTCAATAAAAAATGGGTGAAAAAAATCACGCTTTATAACATTTACATTGATTCACGATAACAAAAACCTATGTTTCTAGTAGAGCGTGACTTTGTTACTAACTGGACATTTACTACGGATTTCAAAGGGCATACTTATTTATACCTGAAATTTTGCTTATATAACAATAATAATATATTCAGTAAAAATTACCTTATAAAGATAGAAAAACTATTTTGTTTATATCTAAAATAAAAAAAATGATGTGTACAGAATCTACTCAAGAGTCATATGAAATTCCCCTTTTTCTGCCATCTTCATCTTGGAGTGGTAAATTAGTCAACAAAGCAAGCAATAATTTAGGAGCAGTAAACTATTATAGTGAAAAAAAAAATTGTGGCTTGTTATACAGTGAATCTAGCATAACTTTCTAGATATAGGTGACAAAATTTATTTCCATATTTCATGCTTGAATAGTGGCAGATAGATATCATTATCTTACAACAGAGGAGAAAACACATGCAATGTGATTTATTTTAATGGATTCACATGCCTTCTATGTTATATTAAGTTAAAAGTAGTTGTTCAATGAACTACTTTGAAAACAACAACGAACATTACCTCAATGCCTCAAAGACTCTCGTCCATTACGGGATAAGTGAGGGTCGGATGTACACAGTCTGCCCCTATATTTAAAAATATGGCGTGACTTATTTTCAGATGACCCATGATGAACGTCGAAAGTTGCATTGACTAACTGCTACTTCATAATTAAAAGAAGCGCAGACAGTTTAAAAAGACATTTTACTTTATCTCATCATATCCAAAGTCAAAAAATTAGTGAATCTTTGACTCCATCCGAGATTTATGGAAAATGAACTACTTTGAAGCAAAAAACAGAAGAGAGAGAAAATGAAAAGATAATGTATTACAATTTGTTTTATGAACTTGACTAGTATGTGACAGATCTAAGATGCATAGTGTATTTGTCTACACAATTTTATAAAAATCCTATAACTAAAATGCTTCGATCAGAAGTGGATTAAGAATTTAAATTTAATAAACTAAGCTTTCTTTAAGTTTTTACGACTAAATTCATTACACTTTTGAAATTATGATAACAGTGCGTAACTATATAGACTGAGGTGGTCTGTTGGACATATTTCATTAGAAAATTATGTTAGAAAATAATATGATGTATATATGTATGTACTAAATTTTCAACACCTATTGCAATATTCATAGCTTCGGCACTGAATTGGGTAATATTTGTTAAAGTTCTGATAATTTACCACGTATTTATCTATACTCCACGTCGAAATTTTGGCACAATTGAACTATTGGTTACTTCCTCTCTCCCGAAACTCCATCTTGGATCGCCTGTATGAGTCCTCACTATTCATTATTGGGAGGAGTGTACACGTCCCAAAATATTCTAAATCATAAAATTTAGTCATAAATTAACTTATTTTTATTCAAAAAAAAATATTATTGCTATAAATAGTAAATTTTTTCTTAATATAGTATATTTATATAAATTTTTCTTTTTATTCATCGTCAATCTAGTGCAATACTCCTCCTTTATTCAAGCGTGAAACTGACAATGTAATCAAACTCATACAAGGGTTAATAGAGGATTTTTATATATGTGGACAGTGGATCAATGTGGTCGTTGTCCTTTTAAGATATTTGGCAGTCAAAAGTTGATCACACAATAAACAAGTCACCATCTATATAAAGACTAGAAGAACTACATGTGACTTCTCACATTGAAAATTATTAGTTAAGAGATCAGTATTAGTTGCCTTTGAATGGTCCATGGCATGCCTAAATCAACAAGGACTTTGCACAACAATGGGTCCAAGAATCTCATTCTCTAATGATTTTGCTGATACTCAGCAAACATTAACCCATGAACAATATGGCTACAAAGAGGCACCTGTTTCCTCCGATTTCGAGTTTTCGGTCTCTGGTTACAAGATGATTCCAGCTGATGAAGTTTTCTTCAAGGGAAAATTGTTGCCCTTGAGAGAAAACACCACTAAGGCAACAACACTTAAAGATGAACTTTTGGCTAATGATGATGATGATTATGAAGATATATTTCCATCAGTAGGAAAGGGAAGCTGGAAAGAACGTTTTGGTTTTAAGAAAGCTCCAATTTTGCCAAAGAAAGTTGATGATAAAGAGACAAAGGTGCCTGATTTCTTCAATGACATTATCACAGGTAAGCCAATACATTTGAACTAATCCATTCACTTAAAAATTAGATCCGTCCTCGATCCTCCAAAATTACATTTTTAAAGAGTCGGAGCAATATAGCTTATAAGTTACGCATTAATTAATAACCTAATAAAAATGATAACTTGCAAGTTAACCTACACTGACAGTGTAAAGCAGCAACACTACAACATACCCAGTGAAATCCCACAAATGAGGCTCGAGGAGTGTAAATATACGCAGACCTTCCTATTATCTCATAAAAATAGAAAGACTGTTTTCAGAAGATCTGATCGTGTAAATTAAAGCAATAAGCGTATATATCTTATATCAGTCCCTTAATTGTTCTTGTCTTGTCTTTCAGGAGCTAACTGATAGGTTGAAGAGGCAGGATAAAGCAATGGTAATATTGTAGAGTTCTTGGATCTAACAAGGGTGGAAGTTTATTTTTATTTTTATTTTTTTCCCTCCTCCTTTTTGTTTTGGGGTGTTTTTAGAGATTTTGAGAATTTTCTTGTCTTTGAAAACTTGTAAACTCTTTGATCATTCATCGTCCACCCCTTAGAGAATTGGACCATGTAGAGCGTGTCATTGTTCTTACGTTGTACAAATGTTTTCCATTATTAAGTACTTTTGATGTAATCTATTTGTATTTGCTTGATAGAATCTAATCTAATAATGTTCCCTTATTGTCACTTTCTCTTTCTGTAGTTTACCAACTTTTAGTTTCATGAATTGAGATTTTAGTGCTGCTGGGAACTTGACAGGATTTTCCTGGAAAATGATGACAGTTCCACCAGTTTATGACAGTAAATAAATTGAACAAAAATACTTCAAATAGGATAAGTGGTGGATCACAGATCTCACACACATATATCAGTCCAACTATGGTTCCAGTGAGTTAGTTTTAAGGTCAAATTGTGCCAGTTGTGAAATAAAGGATACTAATAAAGTTGTCACAATTAATCCAAAAATTCACAAGGATGTAATAGTTGGATCATACTAATAATAGAAAATTATCTTGGTACAAGTGCTCATAATAAGTAACAGCAGTAATAGTTTTTTTTTTCGGCTAAGAGCAGTAAAATAGTTAAAAGTACGTACAAACTTATCCAAACACCATATAAAACATATCGATGTGATTAAGTGCTCACCATTGTCGTTAGGAGTGTGCAAAAGATAAAAACGTTATAGTTTATTGTTATAAAGTTATTACATTATCAAATTTTCAATGGTTTAAAAAAAATTAATGGATTATTAATTCGATATCAATTTTTACTATTGAATTAATTGGTAAATCACTGGCCCAATAAAATTATAATAATTTATTATTTTAACCCTTCATAAATATTAAATATTAGTAATTTAATAACAATAAAACACTATAACAATACTTTACATATTTTAATCTTTATAATATTTAAGTGATTAGTTATCCACTTTAATATTTTAATTTGTAATTAACTAATTATAACTTTTGTGAGTTTAGTAAAAATAGTTTTCATACTCTATAAGTCTACTTACTTTTTATTAATGTAAATCTCATTATCATTCTTATCGACTAAATTAAAAATTAAATCGTTAAAGACTTAAAATCGATAAAAATTATTTTATTGATCTAACTTCTTTAAAAATTGAAAATTGATAAACTAAATAGATAATGTATAACATTGATCTGAACCACCATCGCTTTTTTTCCCTCGACAATTAGTTTCTGTTGCTAAATTAGTAATAGTTGCATTCAAAATGTTTTGCCATTAGTCCGATAATTATTTGTAAGTTTCTAAAAGACAAATTAACAAAGTTATTGTATTGTTTGTATATCAACTATAATAATTACAAGTGTAATATTAGTCGCCAAAAGAAAGAACCTTACACTTAATGACGTTCAAAATCTCCAGACATATAGTGTTGTACAGGCATCTATTGCTTCACGATGTAAACCATCCAATAGATGTGAATCATGTCCCACCAAAAGAAAATATTCTTTCAGCTATACATTTGCACGGACCTAATAAGTAATAATGGCATAATATCAATGCACCACTTAACTTGGGCTCAACGAGTATATATGCCCAACTGTGAATGTGCACAAGTAGACACTTAAATATGTATAAGATAAACAAGTGCACATACGCACCTTACATGGTATAATACATGTGTGTGTTTACTTATTCAACTTTACAGAGGTTTAAGTGTCTATTTTTGCACACCCAAAGTTGGAGGTCAAAGATCCCAGTTGAAGTCAAGTTAAAGGATACATTTATATATTATGTCTAAGTAATAATAACAAAAAGGAAAATTACCAGTAACAAGAGATGGAGTGTGCATCCAGGAAACACATTGCCAAAAGACAGTAAATTGCAGAGATCGAACATTCCCTCGTCACTTTGAGAACTCTTATTTTACATCACGAAATACAGGACACAGATACGAGAGGGAAGAGAATCGGGAAGAGGAGGGGAAGAAAAAGGATACATGTCTATATGGAAGATAATTACAAGAAACAATGTTGTACATGCAGAGAAATATATCAGAAAAAGGTATTATTAAGAAGTCTTCTGCCAGCCCAAGATCGTTAACTAAGATCGGAAGATTCAACCAAAGAAGTAGAAGCTAGAAAGGCGAAGGAAGATTTTGGAAAGGAGAACTTTATATACAAAGAAGAAGACTCTTTGTTTTTTATTTTTGTTTTGCTTGGTTTTAGTTGATTACCAATGAGTATGACCATCCCTATTTATAGTTATGGAGAGATGGTTCTAAATTTCATCCTAGATATTCTACCAAGAAATATCTAGATACTATTTTCTAAACATCTAATAAAATCTAAATTATTCTATAATCTACTACAATTTTCTTCCTAAAATATTTACAAGAAAAATCTAGTAAATTTATCTAATACTATAGAATATCTAGATATTTCTACAAGATATTTTTTTATACTAGGACAATTCAGAAAAAATCTTATTATCTTCCAAAAAATCTACTTTAACATTTTTCACGCTCTCCCTTAAAGTGATTTTTTGGAAGCTACCCCAAGCTTGTCACAAAGGAACTCAGACGAAGCTTTGCATCTTTCTTTAGTGAAGATCTCAATAGTTTTCTTCTGACTCCTCTTAGTTCTTCAAATGATGAAAGTTTTCCATAATCAATTGCCATTGCAAGGAAACAAGAATTTGTATTGATAAGGTCTCCATCTTTATAGTAGGATGGCTTGATATTATTTTTGCGTGACCTTTTAGAACCATGTGAATTATTTCCTTGTCGAGCTTTTGAACTCCCCCTTTCTCTCAGCTTTCTGCCAATTGTATTATCAAGAGAAACATCCGAATGAGTGATGATCTGATCAATTTCTTTTTGAAGCCTCAGCACTACCATATTCCCTTTCTAGCTCTTCAATAATCAGTTTATTAGCTTCAGAGCTTTCAAAGATTATGTCGTCTGTATCTCCACTTGATTGTTGGCCTTCAAGGCCAACTTCTTCATCTATTTGATCTCCATCTTTTTCATTTGCTTTTGATGTTTGATCTAAGCCAACGACTGGCTTTGATATGGCTGACGATTGATTAGAGACTTCAACTTCTAATACATCTCCCTCAATACTTTCTCGATAAGAGTCACCATCAACATATATAGTTTCAGACGCTACTTGTTCAGAATCTACTTCTTTGATTTCTTCAGTAAAAGTTGTCATGTCACCAATATGAACAACTTCAGAAGTTTTTTGCTTCATATCAGTGACATCACTATCTTACTTCTTCACATGATCGACTGCATTATATTATAAATCCACGATCCAATCCTTTTCAAAATTGATAGAGGTCATGGCAGCTATTGCACGAGCCTCAGCTACTAAGCAATTTTCCCAATCTTCTTCTTCTTTTGTAGCTTTATCAATTTGAGCCATATTGCTCTCCTTAGCTCGGCAATATCTTTTTGTGTGACCTATTTTGCCACATTGATAACACCTTGGAGGTTTTCTACCATAATAGTTCGAAGGCTCTTCCTTTTTTCCAAGTGAACTTGACCCACCTGAGGATCGATCATGTAGTGTATCTCTTGCCTTTTCCTTAAAGTTCCTTTTGTTGGCTCAAAGAGCAACTTCTTCTCCTCCATTAACAAATACACTAGCCAACTGTTTGGCTAGTAAGTCTTGTGACGACAATAAATTCTCAAATTCCTCCAAGGATGGTTGTTGAGCCCATCCTTGAATTGACGTCACAAATGGAATATATTCAGACTTCAAACCACAAATAATAATTCTTTTCATTCGTGCTTCAGAGATAGCCTCCTCCAAATTCAACAAAGATATCTCAGAACATAAGTTTTTAATCTTCAAAAAGTACTCGGCGATAGAGAGATTACCTTGAGTTGTATTAGCCAATTCATTCTCCAAAATTTGTAGCCGAGCTTTATTCTTCTTGTTGAACAAATGATCGAGTCTTCCATATTTCATGAGCTGATTTACACCTTATAATATGATCAAATAAACTGGAGGAAATTGTCCTCTTCAGGATAAACTCCGCCTTTGCATTGATCTGCTTCTACTTCTTGTATTTACTACTATTCTCCGGTCCGTCATCAGGAGGATTTGTGTTACTTCCATTAACAACATCCCACAAATCCTCACCCACAAGGTATGACTCCATACATATCTTCCATACCTTGTAATTGGACTGATTCAGCAGCTCCATCCCCAGTCCATTAACATGACCGCTAAAATTCATTTGGACAATCCAGTTGAATCAACCACTAACCCAATCTTGAAATAAACCCACAAGCCAACATATGGTTGTGGCTCTGATATCATGTAGAGAAATATAGCAGAAGAAAGTATTATCGGGAGACCTTCTGCTAGGCCAAGATAGTTAGCTAAAATCAGAAGATTCAACTCAAGAAAAGGAAGCCAAATGGAAGAAGGAAGATTTTGGAAAGGAGAACTTTATATACAAAGAAGAAGACTCTTTGTTTTTGATTTTTGTTTTGCTTGGTTTTAGTTGATTACAAATGAGTATGACCATCCCTATTTATAGTTATGGAGAGATGGTTCTAAATTTCATCCTAGATATTCTACCAAGAAATATCTAGATACTATTTTCTAAATATCTAATAAAATCTAGATTATTCTATAATCTACTACAATTTTCTTCCTAAAATATCTACAAGAAAAATCTAATAAATTTATCTACTACTATAGAATATCTAAATATTTCTACAAGAAATTTTTCTATACTAGGACAATTTAAAAAAATCTACTTTAACATTTTTCACAGTACAGATGGCAATTCTGCCAGCAAAACCAAGGGAACCAATATATTTACAATTTACACATATCACAGCTGACATACACGAACAATTGAAACTAATGGCAGGCCCGGCCAAATGAACAAAAAAATAAGTTCACCACTCTGATATTTACATTATTTACATGATTACCTGTCTCCTTAGATAAAAGAATCTGTCTATTATCCTACGATCTGTACACCTGCCATTGATACAGGCAAAGCAAATAAGTTCAAACTACATGGGCACAAAAATGAAAACCTAAGCCAAAATACTATATTCAAGTTAATGTTTAAATCATGATCTCATGATTAAAGAGATGAGAGGGAAGAAGAAGGTTGAGTTGATGACAAATGAAAAATCAACTGACTAGCTGAGTACAAGTCAATAGCTGGGGGGTGAAATAGCATCATCTCAGAAGAAAGAACTAAGTCAACTCCAAAGTTCCACTTTTACTAGCTAAACATATAAATAACGTCCATACTCACCTATACAAAACTAATGCTGGCTTGCAAATTTTGTTGGAGCTCTTCATGGAGAAACTTCGATATGCAAACAAGAATAAAATGTGTTACTCCTTCTAACCCATTTCAATCATTAAGTAACAGCTTCCAGTGTCTCGGTTTGTCACACAGGTTACATTGGAAAATTAGCCGTATAAATAGATACATGGCTGCAAAAGCACCAAAAGATACAACTAAGGATTGAAACTGTATACCTATTACATGTACTGCTGAGATTGATTTGTCCCCAAATATTTCTCCAAAGACTCTTTCTTCCGCTCTGGATTGAGGCTGCATGGGTACTATAAGTTAAAATGCTACATGGGAACATAAATGCATTGCCAAAGTCACATCGCATTTTATCAAACTGATAGAACAGAAGATATGAAATTGATTAAGGAATTGAAGAAGTCATCTTTGCCGGTTGGAAAAGAGAGAAAATCTCAAAAGGGAAAAATACTCAATAACCAGTGATCAATAATAATAGAAGCAAATTACGATATTTTTTTATAAATTGATTTAAAAAATTCTGATGACTATTCAAAATTCCTATCTTAAATCTCAAGCCTAGGCAAGACTCTATAAGGAAAGATTTCTCATGAAAGCAAGAATCTTCAGTTAGTCAAACTCTTTATTTTATCCAAAACACAACCACAGAGAAAATAGTTTGACAAAAACTTAAAACAGTAAAACTAAAAAAGAGAAAAAAAAAAAGGCTCAATACTAATTACTTGATGGTTTTATTATTCTACCTGGATTAAAAAATGAAAGCCAGTTGCCCTACAAAATAATTTGCGATAGATAGATAGATAGAGATAGAGAGATCGCAGACCTATTCCTTACACCAAGAAGAGCACAATGAACAGCTCGTGCTGTGGCAGAAGCCGGGGCAATGGCTGCTGCTGGAGCTCCTTGGACAGCTGTTGCAAAAGCAGACCCCACTCCAGCACCACGCTGAAACCGTTTAATGGGAGTGCGTATTAAAGCAGAAGCAGATTTACTAAAGCCGTCACTCATACTTTCATAAGCCTGCCAAGATTATCAGGGATCAGTATCATAGTTACACTATCGTAAGCCGGCCAAGATTTTCAGGATCAGTGCCTCAGTTGGATTGCATAAGATTCTATTATTTCTATGACAAGTTATAAGTTTCGAATTCATGGAATTGAAATCATCAAATCCAAATGGAGCCTGAAAAGTTTCATCTTCACGTAGCTAGTTGTAATCTAATAGATTCCTTTTCTTCTAGACTTCAATGCAACTTCACCCCAGCAGCCTCTAATCTACTCAGCCAAAAGAGAAATGCACGGTGACTAATCTCTTCTTTATCAGGAAGGGGCAGGGTGGGTTGCAGTTGTACAAGGTTTGTAAAAGCTGAGTTTACTGATTTGCAAACTCAGATTTTAGTTTTTGCATGAAGGGTTTATTCACAGTTTTCTTTGATAAACAAGTAACTGTCTTGAAAGTTTCCAAACTCAATACCTGAATTTGCACCTTAATATCTCTGAACTTGGTTTAGACTATAAGAATACTGAAAACCCAGAAAATAAAGCAAAAACAAAATATTTCTTCAGAGACCAGAAAACTGTACTCTTAACATTACTAGTTTGTAACACATCAGGAAGTCATCAAACTTGTTCCAATACAAATAAAATTGCAACATTAACCAGAAATTACTATGAAGAAGCTACTCTTGCTGCCTCAATTTCAGTTTCCAAAGTGGATACCTTACTGGATACATCACTTCCTCGATTACAGATGATAACCATCTATAGTCAAAGGTTCTTTTCCATCAAAAAGAGTTTACCGACCACTCATGATGCACCGCAAAAGACAATGCAGCTCTTCCATAACGACCCAAGCTTAGCCCGTGTGTCATCAACTTAGATTCAGGTAGAGACAGGCTTCAAATAGCCTCAAGATATGTTTAGATCATGTGGCTAATTATCCAAGCTCACAAAATAACTTCAGCAAACATCACCAGATATCGCTACTTCAGTACAAAGGACTTGCTAAAATCCAATCATAACTTGGATTTAAGATTTCATACAATTTAAGGAAGAAAGTCCATAGAAGATCACAATACCTTGCCTTTTGAAAACAATGCATTCTTGTTACATATTAAAAGTTATAGACAAAGCACATATCTGCCAATCAAATATACATAAATTTTATATATTATGAACAATTGCAGGCTTTGAGACTAAAATTCAGAAACAATGTTTACCAGCCAAAAAGCAAAACAACAGAGTGTCTCAGGAAAAGGATTATTACCTGTTGGATCCCTTGTCGGGCATCTCTAGGTTGATTAAATCTTACACTAGTGTTTCCTCCACTTTGCATGGGCCATGCTACTGATGGTGGAACACTTGTAAGAATATATTCTGCTTGCAGAAGGATTTCATGAGCTCCCGCAGCCAAATGCACTCCAAGCCCAATTGCTTCAAGTGAAATACTTCTAAGGAATGCTATTGTACCTGCCAAAGATTGAAGCTCTTTTGAGAGCTATAAGCAGCAACTATATTGGGACACAGGAGAGATATACTATTACATGGCTATCAATGTCCTCTAAGACAAAAACAAAGCATTTATGTCCTGTGGCAGGTTTGACCCTGTTATATTTGAAGAAAGTAAAGAGTCCAAAAACTCAATCCCCCTCTTTTAGCAGATGAGAGCAATTACAGCAGAGTTACTATTATTTTTCAACAAATACTAAACAAGGCAAGTACTTCTCAGTCAGTCTTAGCAATTAGAGGTCGTTTGGTACAAAGATCAAACAAGGCAAGTACTTCTCAGTCAGTCTTAGCAATTAGAGGTCGTTTGGTACAAAGATCAATAACGCAGGTTCGTAATGCAGGAATTAGCAACGCAAGGATTAGTAATGTAGGAATTATTTTTTATCAAGTGTTTGGTTCATTGCTTCGCACCTAATCTTGTGGTTGGTTTAAAGTTTTTCAAAAAGCTTATTTCCAATTATACGCTTGAATTATTATGGGATTTTCTATTTTATGTAGTTGGGCCAAGGTAGATAATTGCCGGAGATCTTTTTTTTTTTTCCGTGGCCTTCTAACTAGCTTGAAGAAGAACAATTTTGTTGCCATGTTTGCTACTTTCTCGCTTGAGTTATTTGAGGATAAATAATTGTCATCTTAATAAATTAATCACTCATAAAACGTCATTTTTAATTTAATAAAGATAGAACATCTACTTTTAAAATCGGAAAGACTATACACAAAGTAAGATCAAATAAACCATCAACAGTTACACATAAAAATTGCAAGTTGTAGTTTTAAATAGAGTTAATATCATAAAAAATCACTCAACTTTGAGATTTATCTAGCAAAGTCATTTAGCTTTGTTTTGTATAATAAAATCACTCAACAAGGCCTTTGTATCAACAAAATCACTCAACTGAATTAATTATTAAAAAAAATGACATGCCAATTTTATTTTTTGTCATATTATATATATATGAACCCACAAAAAAATAAAATTTAAAAATTCGATATGACAAAAAAGTTAGTTTATATTATGTAAATATGAACTCACAAATGAATAAAATTTGTAAGTTGATTTATTTAAATAAATTTACTAGTACAAAACTACAAATATAAAACATAAAATCAAGAAGATTAAAAAAAATGATTATAAGAAATTGAGGGGATTGAAGGATAGTTTAGTCATTTAGGAGGCTTATCTAAGGATTGTTAGACCTTGGATTAGCTATCCCTCCATTTTCTAGGGATAAAAGAAGACCTTACATGAGGTACATTAATCCATTGATTAAATTAAATAAAGTAACCAAACAATGGATTAGCTGGACTATCCAAGGACCATTCTTATATAATACTGACTACCAAATGAGTCCCTAGAGATATAATTGACAGCATATAGTTGTCGGCCCTTTGCAAAAGAAAACGAATAGGAAAGCCAAGTAATGTGTAAGACGAGGTCAGAGATTATTCAACAACTAATAACAACATACCAATGTAATCCCACCAACTAAGCATATATTATAGATAACATAATTTTTTACTTCAAAAATAATACGATCAAATGATTCAATATAGGTGCATCCTATTACACTAAAGAGTACAGACCATTTTCAGGGACTTCTATGGATACACTAAGCTCAGTAGATAAGTGATTTTCCATCTTTCTTATGTGACGATACAGGTCTCTTTCAATACCTCCTTTGCCGATCACCAATGATATAGGAAATCTCTGCTGTCTTGATGTAATTTACATAACTTCTGGGATAACATTCTCTCAAAAGATATGATAAGAAGAAGAAGAAATACTTGTTCCTTCACTACTTTTTAGTTTGAAGCTTGATTGCCGGTTAATAGTCCAATGCCAATGGCAATGATAAGTATCAGAATGATCTTACTGCATCCTCTTCCAATTTCTTCTGGAGCAAGGATATCGAGTTTCCCTGTTGGCAAAGATATTGGTCCATCCTGAACCCACCCACCTGTCTTATCACTCCACAGTTACATGGCTTCGGGAAACTAAGAATGGAAAGACTCAATTTTTTAACCAGAATGTAACCATTGACTCAACCAGAAAAGATACTGGGCAGTTTTATGATATGTATCCCTACACATCCTATACAGAATGTAACGGTGACCCCACCTATTTCCTCTCCTGTCCTCAACATTAGCCCAACTTCAGCAGAACCTACTGAAAACCACCATTCATCCTTCTTTCCATTCATTCAATCTTTGAAATTCCATATTAGGATATTCCATTCTTTTCACGCATAATTTAAATTATTTATAATCAATTTCTTTAGAAACTCAAAATTATTTTTTTAAGTTGTTTTAATTCAATAAGTGCATAATGTTAGTCTCTAGATGTTGGAAGTTAGGCAAGTTTCATTACACAGTTGGTGATGCATCCCCTTTTTTTGTTTTTCCCTTTCAACTAAAGCTCATAACAAGGGGCTGTAGGATGAAATATTCTGTGTCAGAATCCAACTTAATAATTGCATCATCTGCATGCAAAATATATATCCCTTGAAATTAGCTTTCATTTGAATCATGTTTACTATAATAAGTATAAAGGAACAAAAATATCCCACAAAGGCTAATACATGGCCACACCATACACATACATACATTCACCCATATTAACACATATATCTCTATTTCTACCTACCATAATTCATATTTTGAGATCCTTGCATGACAATAACAATATCCAACAGTATAACAAAGCAAATATATTACCAGCACAAGAAATGTGTAATTTAAATTCCTATAAACAAGCATTCAACAATTAGGAAGAACCTAATCAGTTCAAGATTCACTAAACATACTGGAGGGGCTTTAATTACCTCCACTGCATGTATCCTCCAGGAATGTAAGAGAAAGAATTCATTATTGTTACCTCTTTGCATTCCCTTTAGTAATTTATGATCCTTCTTGTAACTCTTCACAGGCAGAGATACCAGCTTTGCTGCACTAGAACCAACAGCTACCAAAGACCGAATAGGTGGAAGGCCTTTCAATAGTTTATGAATCTGAGGGAAACACAAGAATAGATCAGAACCCACCGCAAATTTTGACATGCAAGCCTCAAATATCCACAATTCCAAAACATTAAACAAACCTGATTTTGGGAAATATCTTCCAACCATTCACCTATTATTATTTCACATATGCCGCTCCAGCCATAGACACCTAGAGCTTGAACATGTTTGAGATGCAAGTCAACCCCCTGCATCAGAAAAGTATTGGATACACTATATTATGAACTTATATGTGAAATATTTTTACACCTCATGTACGTCAAGTACAATAACATATACTGCTAATCTCAATATGCGTTCATTCAACTAATGTCAATTCAAAGT
The DNA here is from genome assembly GCA_025642045.1 of Solanum sejunctum. Classification (NCBI taxonomy): domain Eukaryota; kingdom Viridiplantae; phylum Streptophyta; class Magnoliopsida; order Solanales; family Solanaceae; genus Solanum; species Solanum sejunctum. The sequence goes on along the minus strand of JAOTQJ010000001.1, from coordinate 35,142,117 downwards.
GGACAAACTAAGCACCTTAAGGTCTAGAATTTAAATTAACCTACAAGCAATTATTTGGTGTTCTGGGTCCTCTTTCTTTATAATACTTCACATACAAACTAATTCGTAACTCTGCCTTATAGTTTGTATATCCAACGATGCAATTAGGAATATCAAATGTGCATCAACAAATGAGCGGCTTTGAGGTTTCTTGGGTATTGGTTGGGGCAAGATGGCCTAAACAATAGGTCATAGCCCGACCAGCCAAATCTAACCAAATTTAAATTTTTTGTTTGTTTCTTATAATTTGTTTGATTACCAAATGGAACTTTTTTGTTTATTATGGCATTTCTAACATATCAAACAAAAGAAAATTTGTTCGAACAATATTTTGATGAGTCTTCTTAAGGGTCAATTTGAGTTACGTATTTAACTCAAATCAGCCCAACTTTTAGATGGGCTGACTTGAGATATCCCAAAAACAACTTGCCATAAAAATGTGCCCAGCCCAACACATCCAAAGTTGCCACTCACAGTTCCAATCTAGAGAGAGAAAGAGAGAGTACTCTCTCCCTTATCATATATCAAAAAAAGAGAGTACTTTTTATTCGGGAAAAAAAAAAGAGCAAGCTGCAAGACACTTAATGAATGTATATCCCCAGCAACAGAATTCCAATGAGGTCTTCATCTAAGTTGAGGTCTATGCGGTTCCTTATGATTACGAAATATCTACAGAATGCAAAATGAATTATAAGGACCTTTTTAGCCCATTGTGAACATATATTTACATTCTCTATAATAACTATCAACAAAACAATCGACTTTATCATGGTAAAAATGATCCACGTGGATCTTGAAAAGCTGATGCCAAGAGTAATTACTGGTATCTCCGATTAAAAGACATAAATTTGAATGAGTATCAAACAAAAGGACATATGAGACCACAAAACATTTAGTCTTATAGCAAGTTTTGCATGCATTTGCAGGATCCTTACAATGTAACACATCATTATGAAATACATACATATATGCTTTTTACCATGGAAGAAGCAACTCGAAAGTGTTTGTCTAATGTTCTTTTTTTTGATGAAAGCATTTGTCTAATGTTCTTCTCCACACTCCCACCTTAAATGTCATGAACTTCCATTTTTAGGTAAATGAGATTTCAAGAAAAGCGGATGAATTTTAACCCTAAATACCTGGCGATCAGATGTCATGTTAACCAATTCAGATCGGCTGGAACTTTCCATTTATCATGAAAGTTATTGTGGGCTTACAGTATGACAACTATAAAATTCAACTTCATCTAAATAATCTGAATATGCCTTACACAACAAAAGAATAGGAAGAAAGACGAACCTCTAACCAGCTAATTTCTAAAACCACACTACAGCAATGTTGCCAAATTAAATCTATAAAGGAAAATCACTAGGGAGAAGAAAGTACCTTCCAAGGTACAAGGTTAACAAGCTCAACATACTTGCCACCCCTTAATGCGGCTAAATCAACACGGCAAGGGCTATAGTCAACCCGAAGATGAACAGGCCAGATATCAAACTTCTGCAACCAAAATACAGTAAAATCAGCTTCAACTATCAAGGCACATAACTATGGCAGGCTGATCAAGCAACCAGCAAAACCACTCTCAGACTAAAGCTGGTAAGTCCACAGATTAAAGGATTCAAATGAAGGCAACAATAGCAAGTATTATGGGCAAGAAGAAACAGTTGTTTCTACTTTTCTTTTACTTTACATTTTCCTAAAGATAAATAATTATTCAACTGCAAGTGCTTAAGTTACTTGAAAGGAAGCAGCCATATGGCAAAAAAGAACCGGTAATTTCTCACCTGAAAATAAGGAAGCAATGCCTCTTCGATGACTGCATTACCCCCAAATTTAGTGCTCTTTGCTACTACTTCCGATTTACTCGGATTTTGTGAAGAACTTTGGGAGGGGGTAACTGTTGACTTTGTTCCTCCGAAGAAGCTGATGAGAAAATCTAACTGGTTTTGGTGAAGATGTAAAAGTATTGGAAGTAAAGCGATTCGTAACCTGCAAATGAAAGCATCATATCACTCTAATAACACGTACATACAGACTATCCAAAAGGAATATGATAAATTCTCTGAACAAGTTTGGGTTGAATCCTGAGAGAAAATTCAATAAAGAACTTTCAGTTGAACAGCAATGAATGCTAACTATTCATGTGAGCAACCAAGAAAATACGTATGTGAAGCATGTAAGATCATGGGGAAAGGAAACAATATGGTACAGTTTGCTTATTACAGGAAAGCGCGAAAGAGACTAGAAGTGCCTTTAGCATAAAATTTCTTGCACGAAAATTTTCGAGGGTGCATTCAGTTTATGCGAATTTCAGAGCCCAAACATTTTCAAAACATACATGTGAGTGAATGAGGCATAAATAAGGGAAGAGAGAAAGACTGGTCACTAGACCTACCTTCCTATATGCACTTTTTTCAGGATAAATGGCGTTGGGACTTGAAAAAGGAGGTTCTATCAACTTGTTCGAAACTCTATAATAATAAGCTTAAACTGCATGACTATCAAATACATCAGATACTCGCACACTGTGTAGGGTGACGTATAAAAATTTCTACTTTTTTCCCTCCAGATGGAGAAAGTATCTTATATGAAGTATGTAAAGACTTCGATTTTGAATCATTTTATGCAATTTTATCTATACTTCTGATATTCTTGGAGATCTAAACAAGAAATTCGTAGATACTTATAAACGCTAGGATCAAACAAAATTTAGGGGGAAGGTGGGAGAAATTTCCCGCCATTCCGAGAAGTGAGAAAAAAGAAGGTTGAATGTTTTGATAGCCCCTTAAACTTGCTAGTAAATTTCATTTAGCCCCTTGAACTTTTTTATGTTCCAACTATGCACTTGAACGCATAAAGGGTTCCTATTAGACACTTCTGGCTCAAATTCAGGAAAAGCTTGTACATGAGTTTCCAAGCGCCTATTATGTATATAAATTATAACAAATGTCATCTCCTTTAATTATATACATCAGCTTCAATTGGAAAACGCCTGAGATTTTACAGCCTACTGAGACAAACCATTTATTATTAAATAAAAGAGGTGCACATTTTAAGTAGTTAAAATACCTATGAATGTAGCTTGTTTGAGCCAGAAGTGTATAATGGAAACACTTTATCATGTATTCAGGTCCTCAATCCGAACAAATTATAGTTCGAGTATCAAAATGAATTTTATTGGCAAAGTTAAGGGCTGTCAATGTATTCCCCAACCAAAAATAAGTGCCACACTGCCTTTTGTTTGTCCAAATTTTGTTCTTTTCAAATACTTAAATTTATTGTCATAGCAATTTTTACTATCAAGTCCCCTTGACATTCATTGCTATGTAATGAGTTTAACAAGAGCAGTGAAATATTCTTGCTCTACTTCTCTTTTTTGGATAAACCAAAGGAAATTTCATAATTTGCACCAACCTTTTGTAGTGCTCTATTTCCCTTATCTCAAGGAGACAAGAGAGAGAGAGATCATGTGTCTTTGTGTCTATACAATCGTATATCATCATTTTATGCTGGCCATTAACCTACAAACTCAGATAATTTTATTTTTGTCATGATGTAAGTAGGTGTTAAATTCATGGACGATAGACTAGGTCTTTCTTTCATAACAAGTTATCGTTGGGTTGATGGCTTTGCCAAACTGTCAAGAGGTCTAGCAGTCTTCCACCACCCAAACCCTTATACTCACCATATTCTCACCCATTTTTTCCACCTCTTAAGGATAAATAATCCGGAATTCGTTCTCTCTAACAAATATATAAGCAGCAGATTAAGCACATCATGGACAGATACAATATATTTAAGAATATAAATATACAATGACACATAAAAGGCCTAATAGGCAGGAACAGAAAGATATGTGAACTGTGCAAAGTATACTGAACTAAAGTAAACCAAGTCCAATGGATTCATAATAGTAAAAGACTATTCATAAACTCCTTTTCCAACTGCTGTATGAAAATAAACAAATTGTGAGAAATATTGGAGAAGAATATTATTGAATTGTTGTCTACATTATTACATTGAGACCCTATTTATAGATACTATATTAGATTCCTTTTCCAACTAGGATACTATAATATAATTCTTTTCCAAATAGGATTCCATATACTATTACTATTCCTAATCCTATTCTAAGTAGTATTGTAGATATTATTCTTATTCCTATTCCTATTCTAACACTCCCCCTCAAGCTAGTGCATACATGTCATATGTACCTAGCTTGTTACAAATGTAATTAATACAATCGATGACGGGCGTGTTGAGATATCAGTAAGTTGATCTTCCAGCTTCACAAAATTAACAGTCAACCTCAATGTCTTAGTCTTCTCATGAAATTCAGTCAACCTCACTGTCTTAGTCTTCTCATGAAATTCCAGGATTGCATTGTTAAATTTCCCAAAGCAAGCTTAAAAAGATTGTTTTAGACCATAGAGTGATTTACACAATCGACATACAAGGTTACCAGACTCCCTCTGAGCAACAAAATTAGGTGGATGCTCCATATAGATTTTTTGCTTGAGATCATCATGGATAAAAGCATTCTTAATGTTCAACTGATTAAAAGGTCAATGGAGAATGATGATATGGATCATCTCAAAATTACTCTAGAAAGTCACTTAAAAACTGCTCGAAACCTGCTTATGCACCAAATTATTAGATTTGATAGCTGAAAGTGATCACAAATTGAGAAATAAAATTATATGGGTAGGGTCGGAATAATGACACGACCCTATTGCGAAAGAGAATTATTTGGGTAGGGTCAGAATGATGGCAAGACCTTAGAGGAAAATAGAAATTATATAGGATCATACTGACGGCATAACCCTACTGCAAAAAAGAAATTTTATGGATAGGGTCGGAATGATGGCACGACCCTAAGCAAACTAGATTTGATGAGTCACCAAAAAGACGAATGGAACTACGCAAATCAAATCTGAGTCACCAAAAAAACACAATGCTATGCAACTCAGATATGAGAAAGTAGTTCGAAAAATTCACGGCACTACACAAATTGAATATGAGAAGTAGTCCGGAGAGATGCATGGTGCTACACAAATCGAATATGAGAAAGTAGTTATCGGAAAGATGGCACGGTACTACACATGATAAATATGAAAAAGTAGTCACTGAAAAGATGACACGGTGCTACACAAACTATATATAAAAAAAATTAGTCACTGGAATGATGGCACGGTGCTACACAAACACTAACAAATGTGGGATTGACACAAAACAACCCTAGAAAGTCACCAAAAATTGACGTATAGTGACCTAATCTTTTTTCTTTTTTTTGCCTAACATAATCATTGCCCAGACAGGCGACACATATGGGTCATAGTTGTCCGCTGGCAGCGGAAGCTCTTTGATTTTCTACCAAGACCGTAGAAGCTCTGATACCATGTGAGAAATATTGGAGAAGAATATTATTGAATTGTTGTCTACATTATTACATTGAGACTCTATTTATAGATACTATATTAGACTCCTTTTCCAACTAGGATACTATAATACAATCCTTTTCCAAGTACGATTCTATATACTATTACTATTCCTAATCCTATTCTAAGTAGGATTGTAGATATTATTCTTATTCCTATTCCTATTCCTATTCTAACACAAATAAAGGTCACCTTGCCTGCAGCCCTATGTTTTTCTACATCCCAAGTTTTGATTTTTTGTTATTTGTCTTTTCCCTCCTTCAAATTCTAAACTCAAACTACTCGCCAGTTACCATTTTTATAACCTAGAATTCAGGCACTTCACTTCTGAGTGGATCCTAATGAAATTATATATGCACACGACAACAACAACATACCAATTGTAATCCCACAACTTGGGTCACAGTAAGGTAGAGTGTACGCTAGAGAGGTTGTTTCCGATAGACTCTCGGCTCAAGTAAGAACTATACATGCACATAAAGGGTATATAGAAATGTGCTCTGACATAAACCAAGAAATTTACAGAAACAGCAAAGTTGCTCCGCAAGGAGACATGTGCTATATTGAGGAAAGTTCAAGAAAACAGGTAAACGTACCGGTACTCCTCAAGAGGGATAGCAGGATCAGGTCTTACAGCTTCAAGATCCAGCTTAAATGCTTTGGAAGAAGACTTCCTTAGACAGCCTTTTGATTGATAGTATCCCAGCACCTTGATAATCAAACAGAAGAAAGAACGTTAGATCCAGCATAATTGATGGTAAACTAATTGCAATTCAAAATACATGAAGAAACTTAATATACCAGTTTCCAAGGGGCAGCATTACTGTTGTCTTTAACACAGAAATCATGAACTGTTATGGACTGCCTAGATACCAGAGTTCCACCATCCGGAAAGATGTCATACTGAAACCGCATTCCAGACAGTGTCAGTTCTAAGCAAATAGTTGTATCCCGCCCACAAGTTCCTGTAGATTGCTGTGCATTACTCTGAACATTTTGCCAGTCCGATCCCCCATACAATCTCCAGATGATATTCATGTTATTAAGAACTATGCGACCCTTAACATTTTTATTTTCATCAGGTTCACTGAGAATGCTAGAAGCCTCGGAGTCTGTCAACTCCTGGGAACCAGCTTTTCTGTCGACTTCTGAAACATGGTTCTCTAAAATTCTTAGAGAATTGTCCTCATACCATCCAGTATTCCCCCTTAAGTCATCACCACTCCTTAAAGGACTAGATGTGCATCTAAGAATATCCTTTGATGATTGATCTGTCAATGCCAGTTCAGACAGAGGACATAGGTCAGACAAGAAATATTCTTCAATCAACTGAGGTAGCTGTTCAGGTGATAATGGAGTCTCACTAGTTTCTTGTCCACCTACTGGAACTGAGCAAGTGAGAAGTGAGCTATTCAAAAACCTTGGAGAGTCTTCATTACTGTAGTAAAACGTTTCGCCAATGAAACTATTATTAGGTGACAGATAAATGGGTGATTCATGAAGATCAGCTTGGTCATCCTCCTCATGGTCCAATTGAAATGCATCTTCACATATTTCATCCATCAAGTTGATATTGCCGCGTTTGCTACTTACATTACCAGTCGTAGCCTGCATATCAGAAGTTGATGCTACAGAATCCACATCAAAAGTGCAGAATTCTTTGCCCTCATGTGCATGCTGAACATTGTTCCACCTTGTCTGCAAATGAACCACGGATTCTTCCAACTCAGGAGCAAAAAGCTGTTGCATTTGAGCAGCTAAACGTGTCAATCCGCTAGCTGTATCATGGCAAGTGTTCAGAACAACCTGCGACTCTGAACAATCAATTTCCCAAAGACCACCATTTTCAGAACTGATTCTGAAAAGAGCTTCAACATCTGCCCCTTGAGCAACTTTAACATATCCAATCTTGCGAAGATGCTCTACACTGTAGACACTGCCAGCACAGCTCGGTGCGCGCATAGCAGAAAGAAGCAGACCCAGATCCTGTACAGTAATTTTGTAATCCCTGATAACAGAATCAGCAAATGTTGTACCGGAAAACCTCAAGGAAGAGGCAGCCAACAGACATGCTACATACTGTTCATCTATTGCTTCCTCACAATTGGAAGAACTTGATTGAGAATCAGCGGATCCATGCATCATCAATTTATTTAGGTAAGGCTCGTAACTCAAGGCAATGTCTATCAGGCTAAGGATAAAAGAAGATTCAAAAGGGACACTAATTTCACCATCCTCTTTCTGCACATTACTATCGCATACTTGAGTAGCTTCAGGAGAGGGTACAGCGAAAAAGGAGAAAATTGTGTCAAACCAATCCAAGCGTCCGCCAACCGCAACAACAGTGCCGCACCTGACAGTGATGGACACGGCACTGCTCTGTGGATCGTGAAAGTGAATAATATCTAAACCTGATAACTTAGAAGATAGTACATTTGAACCTTCTCCGTCACCACGGCTGCTAGAAGAGTCATTGATGGAGATGAGGAGAAACTTTTCACCTGGGACCCCTGTAACTGAACCCCACAAGTTGCCCTCACCATGGGTCACCCAGAGAAAGCTAGCACCATTTGTTCCTCCAACATCTGAAACGGATAATAGACCAAAGTTCCGAAGTTCAAGTGTAAAGCTATGCCAACAACCAGTAATTTCATTCTGTAGTGAACCCTTGTTATTCTCTATGGCTTCCGCATTAATTGATATGGTTACAGAATAACATTCAACAAGAACTGATGACTGAGAGGCAGCAGTCACTTTTTCAGTATCGACAAGATTTAAGTCCAGTCCCGATAACCTATCAATCACCTGACTCAGAAGATCATTTAATTTTACAAATTCTGATTTGCTTAAAGCAATTGTAACGGGAGATAAATGTGCATGAATGCAGAACTCAGAGCTTATAATCATTTCTTGTCGAACATTAGCAACGTCCCCAGAATCCTTGACAGTGGTTACAGACGAGAAGTCATATCCTTTTCCTCTGAACTTCTCTAAACACCTTGCATTCTCTGAACAAGCAAGTTGCCTGGCTCTCTTCATTATCCAAGGACCAGTCCTGGCAGAGTCCTGCCAAGAAAAGGTAACAACAGAAGGCCCTCTTCCATTTGATGTGGTCATTATTTTCTGAACTGAAAGTCTATACTTCAGAACATTTCCACAGGTACTTTCAACATTCTCTCCAGACAATGGTGTGATTAAGTTGACATCAAGCTTCCCAAAATTCAAGGACATAGAGCGCAGTTTAGCCACAGAATTCCAACTTGTAGAACTAGTATCAGAACATTTTTCAGTTGCATGACTTGCTTTCTCCCCAGGAGCCGATGGTGAAGATACATCAAGAGAAATAAACTGTTGCCAAGAGTGATAGCTCCTAAAATCTTCACCTTTTCTACAAGGGAAAGCCAATATAATTCTGGCAGTTGGAAGAGATACAGTGCCCCTGAAACTTGCTTGTACTGAACTACTTCTAGTATCAGAGCAAGGGCTAGTCCTTCCATTCCCTTTTGATGAAGCCATAGACCTATGATCATGGGCCAGAGTGCTAGTTGTTTCAATAGGATCCTCAATTTTCTTGAAAAATTCCAAGATTTCAGATATCAAATTAAAGTTTACCCAGAAAACAAATGGTGGAAACTTCAATGAAAAAGATGTTGGCCCACCAAATGAGTTTCCTGAAGAATTTATTGTGGCTTGGCAGAGGCTGGCACCAAAAGTCTTAAGCAATTCTACCTGCACTCCATCATCAGTAAAAAGATTTATTTTACTTGAATGAGTGAAACCATCTGTAAAATTCATCCCTAATGAATTAGGAACAGCAGATGCACTCTGATTATCCAGATCAACATTCTTGGTGGACCAATCAAGAGGTGGGATGGCGGTTTGAACTGCATCTTGGATTTTTTTGATGTTATTATGGGTACGCAATTTGAAATCAACTGTGTCATCCTCTCTTGAGAAGTGATCAGTAAGTGCCACATGCTGAACTGTAGCTTCAAAATTCATTTCCTGGCGTCGTACCTATTAAGCCTTAATGTTTTTAAAGTTAATAGAGGAGCTACTAAATGTCCAATGAAGCAGTGCCAGAAGCAAATCAACAACAAAGACATAAAACATTACCTGCAATACCAGAAGCAAATCTTCAAAATTTGCACTTATATAATGAACATAAAAACCGGCATTCTCTTTATCAGAATCCACGGTGCAGCAATGTCTCTCTTCCTCGTCAATAAAAGAAAAAAGAAGAGATAGTTTGGCAACAGTTATCCTAATATTGGTTTCAAGATGCTGCTGATCTGCAGTGAATTCAAAAGAAATACAATCAGTTTCCTGTCAAAGGGATGAAGTAAAATACTAGGCAGTCATTACTGAGGTCCCCACTAATGTACTAACCAATCTCAGTGACTTTCTTCACTTTCTAAAATAAGCAACATACATAGAGCTGTATAATCCACTGAAACAAAGTGGAAATAGAAAAGATTAAAAATAAAGATAAATGGGAATACAAAGTGACACAAGTGTCAGCTCAGTGTAGCCATCTAAAGAGATTCAGGAGAATTTGTAGTTTGAGCTCCTCCCTGTACTCGGTATGCATATTTTCTTCACTAAGCACGTATTAGCTTTGTGACAATTACTTTTGCAGTATCTAGAACACTCCATTCTAAATACCAATAGTTTATATGAACCATTTCAGCACAGAAATAACTAATCACAAGGCAGATCAGCACATTTTCTGCCACAGTGAAACTAGAATAAAATGTTATGTGGGTTTGTGCATGTCAGGCCAAAAAGACATACCAGAAGGAACAAGCAATGACCCAGAAGCAAGATTAGAAGCAGCAGTTATCGCACTAAAAACAGAACAAGTCCAATTCCACATCCCGCTGTTTCCTAAAGCTGACTGTGAGTTTCTCAAACCATCAAAGCATTCAAAAAACTGGTGCATGCTGCAAGATAAAACATAAGAACATGAGGTTATATTGTTCATTAAAAAAAACATAAGGAGATATTGTTCATTAAAAAAGAACATAAGGAGAAATCTGCATAAGGAGATCTTGCTGCCGTTAACAATTTGATGGGATGCTTTTCTTTAATCAGGTAAAAACATACTTCAGCCACAAACATGGCCAAAAACTGGCCGTATACAAGGGGACAATTCGTTGTGATGCTATCAGTATAGGAAGTTGAAGACTCCAAGTGTTGAAGCAAAAGTACTGCATAAAGATTCCACGTCCAACTTAACCTCAAAATGATTACTTTAAAGAGCTAGTATTGACTTGTGTGACTATCTCACCTCAAAACTTAAGTGCTTAGAGAAAGCAAACTCTTCCTTACATAGTTATGTCCTTAACATGCCCCCTCGCATGGGATCTGACTCTTGTTGTTGGATCAAACACGTGACTCTGGACCTCTACCTTCGCTGATATCATATTAAATTGTTCGACAGTCTAATCTTAAAGCTCAATCCGCTAGAGAGAGCACACTTCTCAATTAATTAATTATGTCATAAACAACTAATATAGAGGTAAAGCTAAAAAGAGCTCAAATTTTTTAAAGACTAAACTATTCAAGGCCAAATACCTCGTTAATAAAACATTATGAGGGTTCAATTCCTACAAGACATTGCAACGGGTTGAAGCAACTAAAGGCAGACCATTATTCTGTTTTTCCCCAAGATACATGTTACAGAAAGCACACTGAAACTTAGCAGCATGTCAAAAAGTTTGTTAGTTCTTTAGTTATAGCTTATAACACATGCAAACATTCATGAACCCCCACTAGAATGATCATATATTAGAGGTGCTACTGCATGATAAGTAAATGCAAAAATGGTATCCACCTTTCCCCGAAGTCTGGTTCCTCTTCATCATTGATTTTCCGGCTTCTACTCACCCAGTCTGATATAAGACGGGACTCGGACAGCAAAGCTTCCCTCACTGGATCACTCTCGAAAGCACATTCAGCAGAAAATGCTTTAGAACTTGGAAGCACCTCATCCATACTGCGCATAGAAGTATCTCCCTTTATTGAATCACAAATCATTACTGAATTACAGGGGAAAAATTCTGCATCCTTTTTCTGACCCATATCTTTCAAAATTTCACACAAATGTATTAGGCATCTGATACTACTAGGTTGAAGCTTGATTACCAGAGGATCAATAGAAACATCTGCCTCTACTTCACGGATATCTAAGGAACCATTTCTCCAAGGTATAGTCAACTTTAGGTTCCCAGAAAGTCCGTCTCTTTCCCCAGTTATTATTGGAGTTGTGACATTTGGTGAACAGCCTCTTGACCGCTCACCTGTAGCTGTTCCTGAAGCACATGGATTTGGTGTCTTATCAACAATATCATCAATTTGAAGGAATTCAAGAAATGCGCCACTAAATTTGATAAAATTTGTCATTTGAGTCAACCCCAAAAAGTTAGCATCCGCTGCTTCAATATCCAGAGAATCCCCTTCCGAGATGCATGTCCCACATACTACTTCACTTACTCTTAACACTACGGCTCTGCAAAACCCTCTCTGTTTTTCCTCACCTAAACAGGGATCAAATGCTATGATCAATTTTCTGACTTCTACATTAAAGCTAGTGAGCAACCATTTAACCATTTTAGCAATGGTCTTAACCCCTTCATGAACATCAAAAGCAGTTGTTTTAGCACCATACTCGTCAACAGCATCATCATTAAGGTTTTCCGAATCTTGGTTCACCGAAGCAGCACCATCTTGAGTTGAAAGACAATTTCCAAGTGTGCTTTGAGAAAAGTTTGCCTCAGGAGCAAGCAAAAGCTCAAGCTCATCCACCTCTATCCGACAGCCATCCCCTTTCCAAGGCATTGTCATGAGCAGAGAGCCGATTGATCCTTCTTGAACATATACGGCTGCTGAGGAACCAAACTGAAAAATGCAAGTGTGTCATAATCAGTAAAAAATCAAACATCTCTTTGGCTAATGAAGAGAGGAAGTCTAGCAGGTTGGAGATAGACAGGAAGGAGATTTAAATATACCTAGGTCGAGTATATTGATGCTTTAGTACCACTAGTTAGATAAAGTGAGTAACATATGATGTTGTTTCTCTAAATCCCCACCCCCAAAAAAGAGGGTTCAAGGAAGAATGTCCTAGGTGAAAAGCAGGATTTCCAAATTCATAGGAAGAATGTCCTATGAAGTACCTGAAAATCAGCAAGCTACAGGTGAACCGGGTCGACAAGTTATTTCCGCGTAAGAAACACCTAAAAGCTTGAAACCTTCTCTGACAAAGAATCCAACTTCTAGCCCAAAGAATACCATAACTTAAGTTATAAATTATAAAACACTTTTCCAACCATTATGATACGCCTCCAAAGAGGAGAGTTATAGCTAAAAGGAAAAATGTGGACCGCAAGAATAGAGATCTAGACTGTTGCCTCCACATATAGAAAGCAGGGAAAAAGATATTGAGTTCAAAAAATGATATTGAATCCTAATACGTTGACTTAAGGCTCCTCGGGTAGGAGTAACCCTTAGAAGAAGGGAAAATGAAATATTGTCTGTCCTTCTACTTTTCCTCCATTTTTGGGGGTGAGGAGTTATTACCCAGGACGAAATGCTTCTCCTCTAGCACTTACGTGGACTGTATGGAAAGAGAAAGATAGGAGGGTTTTTAATGGGATAGAGAAGGATGTTGTACACTTACAAAGTTGTCTCCTCACTTCTTGTTGGTGCATCCATGAGGTTCCTATTTGTTTAGAAGTTTAGGTGTTGTTCATAGAAAACCATATGCTTATATGAGGTTTTATACTTTTTGGTATACTTCTAATGTACAGATGAGCATTGCCCTTCATTTATAAAATTATATTACTTAAAAGATCCTCCTTTTTCTGGTTTTCTGTCATTCTTTCTTTCTTCTTTTCTTCAATCAATGTCCAGGAGAATCCACAAGGCAACAAGGGTAAAAGGGAAATTTTAAAGGTAAATTATTTCCAATTTGAGTAAGGTAACATTCTTTTTGGGACGGACCAAAAAGGAAAGGGTGTCACATAAAATGGGACGAAGGGAGTATTTTTATTTTTTGAAACAGTGGTGTCCGGGCCAGCTTTCGCACACTTCGACTAATTCCACGGAATACATGCCCCTCCCAACAACAATAGGTACCAGGTAACTCTGCCCACCAAGGTTGGGACTCATGGAAAGAATCACCTAGTGTTTTTTCTCTCCACTCAGTTTTGAACTTGAGACCTTGGGGTTTTCAACCACTTCATTGAGCACTAGGCCACACCCTTTGGTGTAACAATTCCACTTAATTTTCTGCATAGAGTTACTCAAAACACCTTCCATTCCTTTCCTTCCACATTGTCCACCAACTACAAGAAGGAATTGCTCTCCGACATCTCTTTTGAGACTTGCTGCCCCCTCTCATGATCCTACAGCTTAGGAAATCTATTGTGTGTTCTGGCATAGTCCACTTGTTGCCTGTAAGGCTGAATAAGAGTGACCACAGTTAGGCTGTCTCTTTACAATGCAAAGCAAATGACTATTTGTCTTTGAAGTCTCGTAACAGAAAATACATCTTGAGAATATTTGAATACCCTTCCCTCCTCCATAGAGCTTCATGTGTTGGAAAAACTCTTCCTTTTTTGAATACCACAGTTGGGCTCCTTCTTGTTGTCACACTCCCATCAAGTTTGGCTATGTGAGGACTTATCTCCTTTTTTTTCTTTTTTGAGATAAAAAACCTGTATAAGGGGTGGGCATACTTTGGGTAAACCTGATAGCCGTTTCCTTTTTTGCATTTTCAAAATACAGTTTGATTTAGGATTTCATTTTTAAAATTTTTGCTTGCAGATATGGAACTATGAATTTTTGAATATCCAAAAATCTGAAAATTTTAATTGGATTTCAAAATAATTCCTATTTGGACATGGTTTTACTATGTTTGGACTAGTTAAATCTCAGGCCTTAATGTTTTTTATGTTAGAATATTTCTTGATAACACGTTTTTGCAAGTAGCAACTCAACTTGCACCCAAGTTGTCTATGAGGTGATTGAGACTTGAGAGCTATGAGGTCTCAAATTCGAATCCCAACAGAGACAAAAACACTAGGTGATTTTCACACTTGTCCTAACCCTGGTGGACAAAGTTACCTGCGGTTGTTGTTGGTGCCTGGTGGGAAGTGGCAAATATCCTATGGGATTAGTCGAGGTGCACAAAAACTGGCCCGGACACCACGGTCATTTTAAAAAAAAATGAACTTATAGGCTCAAAACTGAAAATCCAAAATAACCTAACCTATTAATCTGAAAACCAACTTTTAAAAAAATCCAATCCAAATAATTGGAATTGTAACTTCTTGAATCCGAAAATCAAAAATTCAAACCAAAAATTTTCACATCCAATCAGAATTGCCTGAATGCCCACCCCTTTTTGTATGACTGTGTAGGATAATTGTTAGATTAAATAGACTCTAGCTTTTAATAACTTGATTTGCCTTAACAACAGATTATTTAGAAATTAGATAACTCATGATTTGAGGTAAATGCATCATCTAGTTTGGAATAAAATGAACTTGAATAGAATGAAATGGATAAAAGGAATTCATATAGATGATCATAACTGAGTGGGTTCTTCGAGTTAAGAGTTGAAATGTAGCTCATCCAAGTTTCAGGAAAACAAAGTCCACGTCTAATAAACATTACTTGTAGAACACCCCAATCAGTCCCCAGAACTCTCAAGGATCCAGATTAAAATCCCAAAATCCACTACACTTGCTCTAAAGTAGAAGAATTATAAGACCTACAACCCAACAAACATAACTCACAGAACTGCAGAAAGGATTAAACTTTATCCTATTTCTTTAAGATGAATAGAGATAAAATAAAATAAATTCATTAAAGAACCTACAAGTTTTAGTATCAAATTCAAATTCCTATTCTCGGGAATTTACGGAATCAGAAAAAGAGCTACAAAGAAGTTCGTATCAACCAAAAGAAAAAGTGAAAAAAAGAAAGAAACAAGCCCGCACCTGTTGATTGAGATAATCAACATTCAGAGCAAGATCAGAGAGCTGAATGGTACCAGCACTGAGCTGCACATCGAGCTGATTGAGATCAATATCGCCATGTATGAATTTCCCCAATTTCTTCTTCAACAAGAACTTGCAAATCCTCTTGATTGCCCACCGCGAGAACAGCCTCTCCGCAGACCTCGCCAAATTCCACGGAAACATTCTACCAAATTTTGCACTTCAATTCAATTTTTTACAAAATACACAAATTTAGGGTTTCCAATCAACAGAATCTGCTTGCGATGGAGAATCTTCACCTCCATCCAAGTTTAGGAATCCGGTTGAGATCAAATTATGGGTTTAACGCATGCAGTCAAAAGGGGATAATGAAGGACGACCTGCAGGAGTCGTGTTTAAGCTATAATTTCGTGTGTTTTCTGCCCTTCAAATATTTAATTATTGATTTGTTGTTGTTTTCTTGATTAATAAAATACCGGTAAATACTAATCCAACCTTCTGCGGATTAATTAGACATGCTAATGATGATTTGTGCCTGCTGCTTATGATTAGGTACCTTGGCCTTTGTTTTGAAGATTTGTTTAAGTTGATTCCCCAGTACCCACGCAAGTTGGCAAATTGCTTTATTCTATTGATTCTTATAAAAGAAAAAATAAAACAACCAGAAAACTGTGCGGGCTGAAGCGGAACCTCGTTAACAAGTGTTACAGAACCATCATTGTTCTAATTCTAAAAGGAAAAGTACACGGAATAAATATAATTTGAAATTATTTTTTTAATAAATTTAATTTAATTTATTTATTATTTTATTTTTATTATTTTTTATATATAAGTGAATAGTTAAGGAGCTTTCGATCCTCCTACCTATTTGAACAGCTTCATAACCTATCTGTTTCAATTGCTTGTTTTTTCTATTTTATTATATGGGATCAGTAAAAAATATTTCAAGAATTTTTTAATCTAATCTTTTTAAGACAGCTATGTATTGATGTGTCTGCTTCAACTGTTTTATAATATTTTTTACCTATTTCAATTATAATTTTACAATAATTTTTTAAATATATATAAAAAACTATCGTTGTCACATAAGTTGAGATTAAAAAATAATTATATTGGTTGCTTGTTTGAGTAGCTTCCAGTGGACTAATAAAAAATAATTTGTTAGCTTTTTAATTTAATTTTTTCAAGAAAACTATATATTAACATGTTTGCTTTAACAACTTCATAATATTTTTTTTAGCTGCTTCAAAATATAAATCGGCACTAAAAAATATTTTATATTGGGTCTGTGCTAATACGGGCTTTCGTTACTAGTTTTTAATAAATTCATGATTCAAATTACTTTCTTACCTCTTTTATTTCGCTTTGACGTCATGCTGATGTCAGCATAAAAACTATGAAATATACACTGGCGATATATATATATATATATATATCATATCGCTATCATATAATATGAGTTCATTCCTCTGTGATACTCTAGCAGTATATTGATACCCAAATTGGTATCATATAGGATTATATTTTTTTAAGAAATAAATAAAAAATAATTATTAAACAATTAATTAGTACAAAATATATTTGTTGTGATACTATGTCAATATATTCATACGATATCGATATTGTAAAAGACTAGAAAATTATTAAAGTTAAAAAATTATTTATTAAATTCTAAATTAGTAGAAAATATATTCTTGTGATACTCCATTTGTATATTGATATCATATCGATATCATATAATTTTGTGTTTTTTTAATAAATAAAATAATCAGAGAAAATTATTAAAGTTACAAACTTATTTATTAAATTCTAAATTAGTATAAATATATTTCTATGATAACTCTATCGGTATATTCATACCATACTGGTATTATATAGGACTGAATTTAATTCTTTGTGATACCTTATTGGTATATGTATACCCTATGTTCTCGTATTAAAGATATGAATGACTATCTATTGTGTGATATACCAATAAAGTATACATATACCAAGGGCGTATCACAGATGATTAAGCTCTATTCTATGTGATACCAATATGATATCAATATATAGATAAAGTATTACAAAGAATATATTTTCTACTAATTTAAAATTTAATAAATAAGTCTATAACTTTAATATTTTTTTGTTAATTGTTTTATTTATTAAAAAAAAAAAGCTCAAAATTATATGTTACAGATATGATATAAATATACCGACGGAGTATCATAAGAATATATTTTCTACTAATTTATAATTTAATAAATAATTTTGTAACTTTAATAATTTTCTATATACGATATCGAATAATTTTCTAGTCATATACGATATCGATATGGTATAAATATACCAACATAGTATCACAATAAATTATTTAAAGTTTAATAATTTTTTATTTTTTTTTAAATAATCATATATGATATCAATTGAGTATCAATATATTGCCTGAATATCACAAAAGATTGAACTTATTCTATATAATACCGATATGGTATATATATACTGACAGAGTACATTTCTTCGAAGGTTTAAAAGATCAAATTTCTAACTTATCTACTACCATGGCTCGTAAAAGTTGAGTTGGATCTTTTAAACCTTGAAGAGTGGTTTGGCTGATAAAAGTAATAATTTTCTATTCATTTGTGTTTTAAAGATTGCCATAGATCCTAAGCAATTTGTTGGCCAACATTCCGTTGTCGATGCTGTTGAGTACCTTCATTCTGGTAATAAGTGTTGGAAAGGTATAAGAGGAGGTCATTTAGTTATTTTCATTTTGCACATTTTGTTGGTTCTAAGTATCCATTCTCATGATGTGAAAAAAGAAAAACCACCACGTAGGTTGTGGTTTGTGTTGACCCCAAATACGTCCAAACACTTGCAAAACTATAAGGAGACCGACCAATGAGAGTCCAAAGATAATTAAGTAGGCAGTAATAATACTTTTGAAGTATTCAGAGTCTACTCTATGAAATCATATTGAATATGTTATTGTTGAAGCATTATTGAAAGTATATACTTTCTTGTTATGTAAGAAATTTTGTATATTGTAGAATAAGTAATGAAACTATATTAAATATATTATTGATGAAACATTGTTGGAAGTGTATATTTTCTTCTTGTGTAAGGAATTCTATATGTTGTAAAATAAGTACTGGACCTTGTACCCAGGTTATAAGGTGACAACATTTTATTTCAACTGATTCTTTTTCAACGTTGTAAAACAGATTTTGCTTGCTTGATTTTTTTCACTTTTACTTTTGTACTTGCAATTTAAATGGATATATTTCAAAATGACATCTCGACGAATTTTGAATCATTGAATTGTTAAAAATTTCAATGAATCACAAAATTCATTTATAAGTTTTTAAGCTTAAATTTATGATGATAAATATATTTAATTCACCCAACATGTTCACATATATAATGATAAACATAAATATCACTTTTAATGAGTTTTTAAACATTAAAAGAAGAGGATAAATCTTAAAATCACAAATTAAGGAGTGATTACCTTCTCTCAAGGTATTACGAATTTTATAGTACAAAATGAACGATACAAGATGAGAACTAAATATATGGGTTCATTTTAATATAATCTAAATACAATTTTTTATTATACTCAAAATTTTTATGATTAAACAATGACTTTAACATAAAATAATATAAAATTTAAAAATTTATATTATATTAAAGTGTGAAGACCCTTAATAATATTGATTGAGATTTTTGTCCTTTGTTAAAAGACTTCTCTTTAGACAAAATCGTTTTTTCACCGTTATTTTTAATCATTATATTATTATTTTAATAATATTTAATATTAATCATAATAAATATAATAAAAATTAAATAGAGAAAATTTTCTTATTATAATTAAATCCATACATGGGAAACCTTTTTTCTAACTCAAATAGACTTGATCTAAAAAAAAAAAAAAAAAACTTCCCATATTATAAGCAAAAAAAGTTTGAAAAATATCTCCCATAAAAATAGGCACAAAAAAGTTAAAAAAAAAAGAAAGAAAGAAGTAACACGTTTAAAAAAAAGAGTTAAAAAAAGGTTTGAGAAATTTATGTCAAAAAATTTATTAGATTAAAAGTAATTTAATTTTTC
This sequence comes from Solanum sejunctum, assembly GCA_025642045.1. Classification (NCBI taxonomy): domain Eukaryota; kingdom Viridiplantae; phylum Streptophyta; class Magnoliopsida; order Solanales; family Solanaceae; genus Solanum; species Solanum sejunctum. The sequence continues at coordinate 35,122,541 of JAOTQJ010000001.1, read as the reverse complement.
TTACATTCTCTTAATATTAAAAAAAAGTATTTTTTCTAACCATTACTTGGTTTGTCAACTCTTTTGTTTACCATTATTAATTAGTTTGTCAATTTTTTTCTTTTTTCCTTTATGACTCTGCTATTTTAATAAAACTTATTCTAATTTTACAATGAATTCTAATTATATGGTAAAAACTTTTGTCCTAAATATAATAAAATATTATTTTCTATCTTTTTTTATTTATTACTTCTTTACTTCTATAAAAACACTGTAATTTCATCAATTATTAACAATCAACAATTCAACTTATATTTTCTTATTTTACAATTACAATAAAAAAATTTCTCACTTTAATTGATTCATTCTTCCCTTTCATCGATTTGTGCTAAGTAATGTTAAGTCTTATTTTACACTTTTCGAACTTCAATTTGATTCTCAGATTTACTAATATTACACAAATTACGTTTCTGTTTCATATTCTTTTTCATTTTTTTCACTTTTTGAATTTGAAAAAAATACTATTAATTGTTATGCTAGCTTAACATGTTTCATTTAAATTATGTTATGCCCTTAATTTAGTTAATTGAGTCTAATAAATTTCTGTTATTTAAAATTTCTCTTATTTGGTCACTAACATATCGCTCTATTCACAAATTTCATCTATTCAAGTAAAATAAAATAATATATAAGTACGATAATACGTCTTTGCTTTAGATAAATTTTTTTTTTTCATTATTTTTCTTAATTTATTATTTAATCTTTTATAATTTAGTTTCATGATTAACTTTTAAATTAGAATTACTTTATATTTAGAATTCACTTTTAATTTAAGACTAATAAAATTTTTAACTATCAAATATTTTATTAATAAAAATATATAATATAGACATGACTCATACATACGTACATTGAACTAGTAAATAAGTAATTGTCTTATTAAACTAGTAAATAAATAATTGTCTTTTCAAACATAAAATAACCGAAACAGTGACCACTATTATCTTCCTCAGAGCCGGCCTAGTATGAAAACAGATCACAAAATCATACGGACGCCTTCCTCGAGAAAAATGAATTGCGGAATGGGCAATCCCATGGATAGTGACTTATAAAAAGCGATTTCACGTAAATCCGAAACAGAACAAATTAAATTTGCCGTCTTCCCTTTCCTGTTCACACCGACACGTTGATCGAATCCATAGAGTGGAGAAGCATGGAGCTCAAGCCCGGCCTTTCAGCTTTGGTCACCGGCGGTGCCTCCGGAATTGGTATTTTTTATTACTTTGAACTGTAATTCATCATATCTCTTTTTCATATTTGCTATGTTACTCTGCATTATTACTCGAAATTGAGTTTACACGATCTGATGCTCTAGGTAGATACAGAAGAAATCACTTCATTTGTGTATTAGTTTAAGGGATTGATAGAGTTATGAGCTGTGGGAGCTTCTCGTTGTTTGGACTGTAATAACTATGTAAATCCAGTGGCGGAGCGAATATGTTTGTTAAGGGTGTTCATACTTTAGAACATGGGTGGATTTTTTGTATGAAGCGTGTTCAACAATTAATATATATCAAAATATCTGTATTTAACCTATACATTCGAAAAAGTTTTTTGCCGAAGGTTGGTCAAGACCACCCTTGGGTGAATGTAGCTCCGCTCTTGTGTAAATCGTGCTTGTATCAATGAGAAAATACAGGTGTAACACCCTTGCTCTACTATTGCACGATAATTCCTTAAATCAACTTTGTATCAGTTCTAGATTAAGCTAAGTTAGTCCTGTTGGATTTGTAACCCCAATTTGTTTCAGACTGAGACATAGTTGTTGGGTTAGGCTATATATCCATGTTTGTTTACTCCCATGCATACACACACATCATTCGTATATATGTGTGAATGAACTAGCAAACCTGTAACCAATTGCTCATCTGGTACTGAGTTGATTAATCATGCAATTGATTTAAAATAATCAAGACGGAGGGCTCTAGTTTAATATTTTAATAGGAATGCTAATTCTTGCCTTAATAAAAATAAAAAGGAATGTCAATTCTGTTTTTCTTTTTTGAGTTTCATTAGCGAAGTTTATTTTGTTATTTTTGCTTAAAGAGCTCCTAGTAAAGGTAACATTCGAGTTATCCATCTAAATGTCTTTCCATGGTGTGTTGACAAAATTCCTTTTTAAGATTCTACAAGCTGTGAAGCAAGACTTATAAATGTTAATTTGAGTTCTGTATGGTTCACGTGCAGGTAAGGCACTTAGCTTGGCTCTTGCCAAGAAGGGAGTTTTTGTTACAATTGTTGATTTCTCAGAAGAGAGAGGCAAAGAAGTTGCAGTCCTTGCTGAGAAAGAGTGTGCAGAGTTCCATTCTGCGCTGGAATTTCCAGTTGTTATTTTCATCAGATGTGATGTCACCAATCCAGGCATGTAATATGTTTAGGTTGTTTGGGTCAAAATGAATCTTATGGTTGGAATGTGAAGCATCAAAATCAACTGCATTATTCAGAATATTCCTTTAGTTTGAAGTTCCATTTTTTCTTGTTTTAAAGTCGCACATGCATGGCTATGACTGGACTCTTCTTGCCTTCTACCTTCCATCTTTATGATGGTCCAGCAGTATGTGTTTTATCTGTCGTACACTAAAATTGTACCTGCTTTGGACTTATGGCTGTGACCCCCTAAATTCTCATGCTGCAGTTTGTGTTTAGGCATGTTTGAAGATGAAACTTCTGTGTATGGGTCATTTGACTGAGTTATTGAACATTCCTTCTGTTTTCTAGACATATTCATAAATGCTCTTGTTAATGAAATGCAAATGCGGTATAGTTTTGAGGATTTAACATCCTGAGGGGGAGGGGCTGAACTGGACACATTCTCAAATATCAAGGGGGCCAAGCCGTTAGGTTGACATTTTTCTTTCTGGACTTGCTAGGGCCTTTTGTCTTAAGAACAATCTTGCTGGGTATTTTTATTATTAACGTTTCTCGACTTGACTTATGACCACTGTTACAATGCAATGACGTATGTGAAAAAACATGGCTAATTTTCAGTTTTTCAGATGAATAAGAAGTGGAGGGGTTCATGGCTGAGATTAGGGAGTGAGAAGAGAGAAACCTTAGAGTTTCAAAGCTTGTAAACTCTTGAGTCAGTTGGTATTATCAACGGTTAGCATACTTATATATTTCGTCTATGCGTGTCAATTTGATCAAGCAAACATGGTGCATTCTTGTCAATTTTGAGAACCAATAACAAAAGCAACAAACAATATATGTTGGTTTCGTGCATAAATCTGAGCTAGAGATGTAATAGATTTATTCCTGCTACAATAACCTTTTGAAAAATGTGCAACTTGGTCATATTCCAAATTTCCAAATAGGTTTTAGCTCAGCCTTGTCTATCTATATGGCTGATACAGTCTTTGTAATGGTTAAGAAAATCTATCCATTTCACGAATGTTTTATGTCCAGCCATAGTTGCCGAATGCATCTGCTTGGCATTTGTTTTCTAAATGGATGATGTGTTTTAAAATATTTCTATGCCTTTCTTGTGCAATAAAGACTTAGAGGTGCCTAATTTCACGGGTTTCGGCACAAGAAATTATCATACAACTTGGTGAGTACAGTATAATACACTAATGTTTATATTCAGAGAGAAACAGAATTTCAGGGTCTAATTCCTATCTGTAAACCATCTGATGGTCGGTGCTCAGAATTGCTTTTGTTGAAATGTTGAGCAGACATAAGATGTTGTCTTTCTTTTACCTATTTTTTACCCTTGTAAGTTTTCTGCAAAACAAAAACACATACACACCATATGGAAGTTTGTTAATGCATCATTTTCATGACGCAAGACTTTTGCAAAATAAAAAGCTATCTCTAAAATAAGTAAATGGCGTCTACAACATCTGCGCAGGAGAACTAAAAGCTGCTTTCGAGAAGCATTTTGTAACATATGGAGGACTAGATATCTGTATTAACAGTGCAGGCATCGGTGATATTGTTCCATTCCACAATGATCAAACTGATGGGTCCAAAAGCTGGAGACATGTAGTTAATGTGAACCTCGTCGCAGTTATACAAAGCACTCAGCTTGCGGTAAATTCCAATTCACTGTTTTATGGTTGTGTTTGTTAATGGATATCAATGTTTACCATGTTATAGCCATTAAGTAGCTTGATTGGAACAAAAAAAGATTCTTATTTTCTCATAATCTTCCACATATCTGAAACTATGGAGAGATACATGAATGGTTGACCTCTCAAAACTTTTAAGGTTGATATTACTTGTGCTTGAAATAAAACGTTCTCTCTATTAGGTGTAAATGTTTACATTCGATTTGTTATAAGGATTTGAGCTATGGAATCATTTAGCAAGTATGGAGCTTTTGTTAATTGCAATTGCATTAAGACTCCATATGCAGTCTTTAGGTGCGATAATATGACAGTTGAAGGTTATAAAAGAGGATAAGGTAGACCTAATTTGCCTCAAAAGATTTATTACTTCTTAGAGTCAATGTGAACTTAACTATGAATAAAACACTGGATAAGTAAGAGATCCATACAAATGAGAATCTTTACATTTACATTATTCAATGTTTGTCAGGAATCTTTATGTTATTGTTAGAGACTTGAATGCCTATATAGGGATTAAGTGTGAGATTTAGAGAATTTCTAGCTTTAAGTAATTCCTAGTTTTCCGTGATCAAATTCTTTAGCATTAGAATGGATGTTGTAAGGTTATGTCCATGGAGGAATACTACAACGTGTTCTTACAAATCTCTATCAACCCTATTTATCCTGAACTCCAATTAGCATGCATGTTTCAAATGTATAAGACATGGTACTGGTAAAATTTTTCAAAGTAAAACTTTCTTGTCATATCATATACATATTAGCATAATTGAACCCGATGCCGATACCACTGTCCATGTGATGTTTTCTTTAGTTGTGATATATTAATGTTCTTGTTTAACTTGAATCCTAAAATTCTTAACTCTGCGCCCTAATCAGCGGAAACTCCATTTACAGCCTCCTACAAACAATAATGGTCGGATCAGGTGATATTACTTTATAATAAGTCTCTTAAATCCGGGTGTGTCACATATGCAGCTAAGTTTGTTACATATTTCCTTCTTACTTCTGTTAGTATATTTTAGTTTATCATTTATGATTAAATGCATTATTTTAGAGCACCTTATATGTGCAACAGGTTCCCAGTATGTTTTCTATATTTTATTACTCTTTCTGGTTCATTCGTTCATGGTCAGATAACAATAAACACATGTATGCAGATTCAAGCCATGAAAACTGCGCAAAAGCCAGGTGTAATAATAAACTTAGGCTCTGCTTCAGGACTCTATCCGATGCATACAGGCCCTATCTATTCTGCCACCAAAGGTTAGATATTTATGCTAGCCCTTATGGACCATATCATTTACAGCAGCTCTTGATTTCCTTCCTTCATCATCCATTTCTATTTTTTGCTCTTATTTTCTGATGGTCCAGTATCCAAAACACAAATTTATTTATTTCTCTTTACAACCTTTGGTTATAATGAGAACAATGTTGATTATAGGGGGTGTTGTAATGTTTACGAGATCACTTGCTCCTTTGAAGCGCCAAGGAATCCGCATCAATGTGCTCTGCCCCGAGGTAATCTTATTTTTCATTTAAGGTTGATAAAGAGAAAGTGACTCTCTTACACACACAACTACAGAGATTTTATTCAGTCTCAGATATGGCCCATATACGCTATTTTTACACCTATTTTATCACTTCCATTTGGAGGGCCCGAAAGCCTTAGTATCACCGTCTCAAGCCACTGTTTTACTCCCTGCAAATGAACAACTCAGCTTTGAATAATGGAGAGAAAGAAGGGCACAAAAGAGAAAGAAAGAAAATCAAATAGATGAGAAAGACAACATTCAATCCATACTAGAATATATGAAGTCCAAAGAGGCAAAAGGGAAAAGTAAGGTTGAATGGTGTTCATGAAATTAAATATTGGATTAGCGCAAGTAGTTCATAAGTTGTACTTTTACAGCATGGTTTGACCTGCTCAGTGATGCCCCAAACTGTCAAGTTAACTCTCAATTTTGTGAATTAGAATTTAATTAAAGGATTTGTGTTTCTTGGGTAGTATTTAAGATGGTTAAATATTCAAGCTAAAACAAAAAGAAAGTAAATATTGATTCGACATCGATGGAGTATGTCTGCAGAAGTTACTTTAAAGCAGGATGGATCTGATGCATTCTACTACCGTAATAATAACTGCAAAGTGATGTCAGTTCAGGTTTTCTCGCTGTGCTATTTACCAGCTTGGCCATGACGTGCTTTTACTGGATGGAATTTGAATAAACTGGGATGCCATATAAAGCTGAGCACCAACAGAGATGGCCTTTATCCACTTGTGCTGTATTTTCTCCAAAGGCTTTTTTTTGCTAAGGAAGATTATTTTGATTCAATAGCAGTCTAGTTTTTGTACTAAATTTCAAGGGGGACCATGAACTTGCTGGCGCCTCCTCAACCAGAGCATATTTATGAATTAAACAAGGGTTCTGGCAGTTGGAAGCGGGAACTAGGGTCTTATTGAAGCAGATTTCTGCTTCAATTTTAATTGAGATTTTTTTCCTTTCTCAACACTTTGGCATGCTGGAGGTAATATGCTTTTGAGAAGTTGAACTGCTTAACCAAAAAGAAAGGTGGGTTTGGGTAGAAGGTGTTGAATTGTGTTCACCTCAGTTTAAGTTGTTGGACAAGTTACACTTTTTTATACCAAAAAGAAGGTGACTGTTTTTTTTTGTGGGTTGGGTGGGTGTTGAATTATGCGCTCACTTTTATCTAAAGACTTAAACTCTTAGGGAGAATACACTTTTAAATGCTTAATTATATCTTCAGTGCACCCCTTCATGTGCGGGAGGAATGTGGATTCTTCTTTTTTACTATGAAGGATAGTGTTGATACTTGAATCAAGACCTCTGCAGGCTCTGATTCCAATTGTATGACCACCTCGTATGAAAACTTAGTTTTTTAGAGATGATACACTTAACAATAACTACTACGCCTTAGTCACAAACAAGTTGGGTTGGCTATATGAGTCCTTACTGAACATATTTCTCCATCTAAATTCACACCAGTCCAACATTATACAAAATAAAATAAAATTGACTAGAAGTTGTCTGTATTCTCTATTGGCAGAAAAGTCTAATAGGGCTAAATGACTCCTCAAAAGAATAAGGCCTAAAGTAAAAACTTTAATGTACATAAATATTTATCTCTTCAACAGGGGGGTTGTTTATAATTCCAGGTTACTTGCTTTGCTTTTGTTGTTGATATTAGAGGGTTTGTCCAAGCTAATATTATGCATTGGATCTTTACGCATCATCACTGAAGTTGCTCTTTCTGACTCAAAGTTATAAGAGATGTTTCAGAATTAAAGCATCCTATTTGTGGGGAATTAGAAAGCTGTCTTATATTGCAAACATGATACGTTGGTGTGAAATAAGAACACATAACATGATTAACCTGTGTTAACCTCAGACAAAAATTTACTGTTTACTTGTCGTACACAGTATGTCCAAACTGATTTGGCTGGAAGAATCAATCCTTCAACCATTGATCGACTTGGAGGATATCTTCCTATGGAACTTGTGGTGAAAGGTACAGTTTACTGTTATTCTGTTGCCTTAGAATTCTGTTTTTACTATCAACACCAACCAATATGTTTATTTGGGCATACACATTATATGGGTTGGTAAGCTGCGTGACTGGTAGTTCACTTATTTCTGTGTTTGAAGGACGAAAACAAGCAAACTCTGTGTCTGCCTTTTTTTTTGTGGGGGTTGGGGGGTGAGATCCTTTGCACCATTAAACTATTTCAAATTGTTTTGTTTCGCTTGGAGAATAAGGAAAAGTATGCCTTTCAAGACAAAATTAAATCAATGAGGGGAAGATTTTCTTTCAAAGACGCAGAGCATGAAATATAGTTTCAAGTTTAAAGTCTGTAAAACCTGCTTTTTACAGGTGCTTTTGAAATAATCAGGGATGAGAGTAAAGCAGGGTCATGTCTTTGGATTTCTAACAGCAACAAACTCTGTGTCTTTTTTGTCTTTTGGTGGGGGTTGAAATCCTTTGCACCATTGAATTATTTCAAATTGTTTTGTTTCACTTGGAGATATGGAAAAGTATGCCTTTATTAAATCAATGAGGGGAAGATTTTCTTTCAAAAATGCAGAGCATGAAATATAGCTTTCCAGTTTAAAGTCTGTAAAACCTGCTTTTTACAGGTGCTTTTGAACTAATCAGAGATGAGAGTAAAGCAGGGTCATGTCTTTGGATTACTAACAGAAGGGGCATGGAGTATTGGCCAACGCCTGCAGAAGAAGCAAAATACCTCATCCGCTCTTCGAGAGCACGCACAAAATCTTATGTCACAGTTCCAATGAATCTTCAGATTCCTCACACCTTCGAGAAAGTGTAAGTAATTGTGTGATTTCTTCTACTACTCTTGGAAAGATCATGTGCAAGACTGATTATTTTCTCTTGTTGAGGACATAAAATTTCAACTACACGTGTTATCACAGTGTTGATCTGCATATGTCTCCTCCTACAGAAGAAAGTGAGCAAAAAACAAAAAGAGAAAAATATAGAGCAGGAGAAAGGAGAAAGGAAAAGAAAAGAAACCCCATTATCTTTGTCCCACGTCAACCTCTCTTTGTTCATATGCAATTGATGATTGGCCATGGTGCTAGTGTTACTGTTGAAAGATTTCCCCCTTCATTATTTGCCTTTGTGACTTTTGTTCGTTCATTACCTTATTAATTCTGTTGAGGTTCTACCTTGTTATTTCTGATGATTTTGACACTTTGCTACTGATTCTTGACTCCAGAGTCGTTCACACGTTGAGTCATGATTTTCGTAGTGCTACCAGAATTGTGCGTACCGAATTGAGGTTGCCTCTCAAGCCAGATCACGTTCTATTAAAAGTCATTTACGCTGGTGTGAATGCTAGTGATGTGAGTTTTTCTTTTTTTTTCTTTCATTTCTGCAATTAATAATTTCAGTTTGTTGACATCAGAATAAATAATTGCCTGGACTTTGTGGTTCCCTGTCCTCATGCAGTCTGTGCAAGCTGTATTTGTATGTTACGTAATTGGAAATTACAAATTCATCTCTATGGATCAAGAGAGAATTTTTACCCTTTTTATTTGCTTCTTGTTCAGGCTAATTACAAATCTTTTTTTTTTCAGTTTCAAAAATAAAATTGTAATTAGCTGGTTTTATTAAAATCCTTTTAGGGTTATGCAAATGATGGACATGTCCACCCCCCACTCCTCTACCCTACACATCCACAAACATGGTTACGTTCTTCACTGATAGAAGCATTTGCAAATCTCCCCAATTCCGCCACCCCCACCCCCACCCCCCACCCCCACCCCCCATATACATGCACATGGTTAAGTTCTTCACTGACAGAAGCATTTTGCAATAGGTCAACTTTAGCTCAGGGCGGTATTTCAGTGGAAATGGCAAAGACGTCACCTCCCTCCTTCCGCTAGATTCCGGGTTCGAGGTACAAAAAGAACTTTCTGAATTCTTTGGATTGGTTTGTGAATTTGGAAATTTTCTGTAAGAGAGAATAAATGAATGCAGCATGTGCGCACACACATATATACACTACATATTATGTTTATGTGTCTAGAAATGTGTGTGTGCATGCACATATATAGCGGAGAGATTGGGGGGAGCAGCATGGGAAAACCATATTGCTGCTGCGATCTTCCAATTTTATTATTTTCTTGCAAAATGCATGATTTTGAGATGTCATGCATAAAAATCATGGATTGGAATATGGACCGGTAGGAATGAAAGTCCTATCCACAGCTACAACTACTTGCACGTAGAAAAAAATAAAAGCAGCAGCTTCCTACTGTGGCCTTCAAGCTGACATAGCTATTGGTGTTTGTCTGAATTGTAGTTTTTCTAATTTAGTTTCATGAATACTGCCAAGTTCAGTTTTTATTTATGCACATTTTCACTTGAGATTTTGCATCTTTTGCCCTATTTTATTTGATTAGGAAATATAACATAATGAACCACCAGATGAGAGTTTACTCCATTAGTGCTTTCAAAGTATATATAATTTTTATTTTTATTTTTTTGCATATTTTTAGGGCTAGTTTCAAATATATACAATAAAGTAATTAGTTTACAATAAATATAGCCATATTTTATTTATATGAAAAATAGTCAAAAATCATAAGAAGTATACACTGACTATATAATATAGCTTGCCAAAAGTAATAAATAGTATACACTAACTATAAAATATATCTTGCCTATACACCAGTTATACACTTATTATACATTATGATACATTTAAAAAGCTAAATATAGCTTAACTATACATGTGTACACTGACTATTCAATCTTGATCAACTCAAAATCACCTCTAAATAGTCCCAAAAAATTTAAATATGAAATCCTTTTGATGTTTCGGATATTTTGATATATAATTTGCTCGAAACGATTTACGTCTTCGGAATGTAGAATTTATTTATTTATTTTTTGAAAAAAGAAGAAGAAGCAGACTGCAGAGGAACCAGACAAAGAAGAATGAAGAAGATAAAGAAAATGGAGGAGGAGGAGGTGGAATGAAGCAACAGCAAAAAAGTCATTAATGGTAAAATTGGAAGGAAGAAGAAGAACATATTTGGCCAATTTTATTAATTTTGAAAATTGGGTCAATTATGTGGTAAAGTAAAGGCAGAATGGCCACATGGCATAATTTGCCCTACTTTTTATTATCTAGTGTTATGCTTTTCCTTGATTAAAAAAATAAAATTTAAAAAAGAAAACAAAGTGGTGGTGCTTTCTGGAAGCTGCTAATAAGACATGTAGGGATGTGCACTAACTAGTTAGAACTGATTTTACTATCACTGAAGTTATTTCAGCATTATTTTGTTTTTCCTTCTATTTAAAAAAAAAAAGAAAAAAAAAAGAAATAGTTGTGACTCGATAGAGGTTATGATATTCCATAGGTTATTCTAAAAGTATTGACTGGTGCAATGGTTTCAAGTGTCATTAATCTTCAAATGTCAAGCTCTTTTTTCATCCTTTAAATTGTTACCTATTGCTATTTGTTGCCGGTGGGAGGTGAAAGGCATTCCTTGAAATTCTTTGAAATTTGTCAAGGTGTGCGAAGTTGGCGTGGACTCCAAGGTTGTCAAAATAGATAAAAATGAAGCAGACTCAAGGCAATGGTGTTCTTCTTAGTCTTCTCTTTGGTTTCCTTCCCAGTCTACATGAACACCCGTCCATTACTCAAGAATCCAACCACTTTTTGGCTCCTTAAAACCCGTTTTCTTAAGTGAGGCATCCAAGAAAAATTCCTTTACCTATGGCGTTTCTCTCTTTCTCTTCCATCATGCTTAACTGATATTCGCATCTTGAAGTTGGCAAGAGTCCAGTCAACTTTAATGCAAGCTAACTAAAATTATCCTTTGGTATGTTTTGTTGAATTTTACTTGCACTAAATTATACCATCTGTACTTCAGTGAGGTCAGTCTGCTTTCAGTTGCAAGTTTGAAAGCCTAGATGTGGATGCTCCTGTTAATGTAATCTTTGGTCATGTTATGTTATTGCTACCTTCTTAGCCTTTCATTTTGACCGCATGATGATTAACGACTGTTTTATTAGCCCGTACTAGTCGTGATACTGGACTATTGAATTTGTTTGTGCATGTGTTATGGAGTATTAGATGGAAGTCAGTTTTCTACTTTGATCATTATTTAATTCTTTACAGTGGAGTACTTCTGTGCTTTCTTCATTATATATTTTTTTAACTACTGAATTTGCTTGCCTCAAATTTAAGCCTCTATACTGCAGGCTGTAGGAATAATTGCTGCAATTGGTGATGCTGTTAGAAATTTAAAGATTGGTATGCCTGCTGCCATCATGACCTTTGGCGGTTATGCTGAATTTGTCTTGGTAACCTGCAGTTTTGCACATTTCATCTTTCAGATTTGAGTCGTCTGATCTTTCATTTTCTATGGTGAGTTGTATGTTATTTGGCTTCTAAATTCAGGTCCCTGCCAAACACATCCTCCCTGTAGCAAAACCAGATCCAGAAGTACTTGCTATGCTTACATCTGGACTTACTGCATCAATTGCTTTGGAAAAGGTTAATTTGAGGTTTCCTTGTATAAGTCTTTGAAGAATGTTTTTACCCTGTTTTTGTTGCCTCGGTAAAGAAGAACTGTATATTGTCACACCACGTACAGCGTGAATACTAGCTTATGACAGTTGGGGTTGAATTATTATTATTTTTTTTTTGAAACTGGTAACTTTGTATATATCAATAGGAACAGATCAGTACATAGGTTGTACTAAGGCCATCTTTACAAGTAAATCAGATCCTATGATCCTATGTCTACACTGAATCTAGCACATCAATAATAGATACAGGATCATTAGACCAAATCTGATTACACTAAAAACAAAGAATCAAGATACAATTCAATTTGATCTGCTCTATTCTATTCTCTACGCTCTCAAAAAACCTAGCATTTCTCTCCTTCCAAATTGTCCACTATATGCTGGCTGGTATGATTCTCCATCGATTTCTGCTTCTTGCTTGGAATCCAGCTTCTTCCCAGCTTTGAAAAGCCCCTGTAACCTTTCCTGGCATAGACCAAGAGAGACCTTTTAGGTTTATGAATAGCCTCCAAAGTTGAGTTGTGATCTTGCAGTGAAGGAACAAATGTTTAACAGTTTCTGTTTGTTCTCCACAAAAATCACATCTTGGATATAGAGTTATCCCCTTTTCATCAAATTGTCTTGAGTAAGGACAACTTCCTTAGAAAGAGTTGTATGGAATATTTACCTTCAAAATAATTTTCCATGGCCACTTGACATTCTGTTGATTGTGATTATTCAACCATCTGTACGCTTTGCCTACCTTGAAGATTCCTCCATCACTGCCCTGCCACCTAAGCTCATCTTCCCCATTTTGAATTCCTTTAAATTGGCCAATAGTGTTGAAAAATTCTGCAACTCTTGTGATTTCCCAATCATTTACTTGCCTTCTAAAGCTGATTTCCCACCCAGTGGGTGTCCATATTTCAGCAATTGTCTTTTGCTGATTTTGCATTAAGTTGTAGATGTCTGGATAGATATTCCTCAAAAACCCCATCACATGCCAGTCATCTTCCCAGAAACTTGTTTTTTCCCCATTCGTAACTTTGACCTTGGGTTTGATCTTGAAATCATCCCACAAGGCCCTTATAGATCTCCATAAATTCACACCATATGGGGAGATTACTTCCTTTGTCGTCCACTTATTTTCACTCTCATACTTGGTTTTTATTAGTTTCCCCCATAACATTTGTTTGTCATTAGCATACTTCCACAACCATTTCATTCTGAGGGCCTTAATATGGTTCTGCAAATTTTTAATCCCCAGAGCCCCAAATCTTTTTTCAATTAACAGATCTTTCCACTTAACCAGATTGTAATCTTTCCTGTCTTTGTTCCCCTGCCATAGGAACTTCCTTCTAATCCTATTCAATCTATCTGTGACCCCTGTTGGAATGGGAAATAGAGACGTCATATATGTAGGCATAGCATCTAGGACTGAGTTAATAAGTGTTACTCTTCCTCCCAGAGACAAGTATTGCCTCTTCCATCTAGCCAATTTCTTCTCACACTTCTCTATTACACTGTTCCAGATCTCTTTGAACTTTGATTTAGCACCCAAAGGCATCCCCAGGTATGTAGTGGGAACAGACCCCACTTGTCCACCTAGAATAGAATTCAGTGCCTCCATGTTGTTTACTTCGTTAATGGGATAAAGGAAACTTTTTCTCCAATTTATATGAAGTCCAGAAATTCCTTCAAACAGGACCAAAATTACTCTAAGGTGTTGAATTATGAATGTTTAGATTCATTCTTCTTATTTAAAGTATATTATTTACCATTGAATCTGCAGGCTGCTCAAATGGAATCGGGAAAAGTTGTCCTCGTGACTGCTGCTGCAGGAGCGACGGGGCAATTTGCAGTGCAGGTATAGCTTAAAAGTAAAAAAGAACCTGCAAGAAGAGTAGTTAGGTTAAGACCTCTTATCCACAACATATATGAGATAATAAATTTTGTTTTCTACCATGTAATAAGGAAAATAATTAGTGATTTTTGACCTCTCATGGAACATTTTTAATCCCATCAAGTAATTTGCAGCGAATACCGTTCTTATCCCCCCAAAAAAAAAATTGCTGTGGATATCAAAAGTTATCGTACAACTTGTCTTTTATATTTCTGTCTTTCCCTTTTGGAAATGGGAATAAGCCGTGCCGGTTAAACTTAAAAAATGAACAAGGAACTTGCAAAAATAATGAATTTTCATAATGCTTCTTACCTACTACATCAATATTTTTCTACTCATGCTGCTTTTCTTTTTATTTCCTCCTTTTCCACATTTCAAATGTTTCTCCCTCCGGAATTGTGTCTGTATAGGTGAATTCATGTCATATCTTCTCGTCCTGTTTCCTGTGTCTATATATACCGTATTGCACTGTTATTGGTAAGGTAACTAACACATACTGAACTATTTGCTGTGGAAGCTTGCAAAATTAGCTGGAAATACAGTAGTTGCAACTTGTGGAGGTAATGAAAAGGCCAAGCTTCTCAAGGATTTGGGAGTTGATAGGGTCATTGACTACAAAGTGGAAGATATAAAAGCTGTTAAGTTTCTCAATCTCACTGGCTATATGTGCTTATAAACTTGCACACTGTTGTCTTGGGTAAATATCATATTATTAGTTTTGTCATTCTAGTGTTATTGCATTGCAGTAAAAATGTAATGCGTGAGAATTCTTTGTGGAAAGGCATGGAACCCCTCCAGAGTAGTTCTTATAAATGTAAAAAAGCCTTAATGGGAAAAGAGTTGCTGATGGGAGTCTTTCGAGAACCTCTAGTTTTGAAGAATCACTCATTCGCCTTAAAAATAAGTCATGTCGTAGCTGAGTGACATGGACATGGCTAAGCAGAATGGATATGAGGATTTGTATATCTGACCCAACAATTCTGGGAGTGCAGCTTAGTTTGTTGAATGATCAATTGATATTGTCACCTCACTGTTGAAAAGGAATATAGTACACCTTCTCTACCAGTTGTCATTGGTAGAAAATTTTGTGCTGAGGAATGAATATCTCTCATCTACAATCACTAATCAAGAACTCATTGATAGAGATGAGTGTCTGTCACATTATGCTTTATATACAGAACTCTCATTTGCTGTAACATTTCTTCCTAAAGGGCCCAGAACATGTGCTAAAATAAAATCAATATGTGGAAACAGAGTGTTATGCAATGTTGATTCAGTGAAGTTTTAACTTCATGAAGTTTGAATTTTGAACACATTGTAGTGGATGGTGAGTGGACTTGACCATTACCACGTAGATGTATTAACAGTAAAACATGAGTAGCTAGTGGAGTATTAGCTTGAGGTCTAATTTCAGGGTGGGTTCTCTGTTCTTACACTGCTTACCATTCTTTTCTGAAATAAGTGTTTGCTGTAGTTCTGATTTTTATGGGTGAGCATATGATGTCTTAGTGTCAGATTAGAGATACTTTTTTAATTATTTGTATATTCTTGCTTTCATTTACCAGGTTTTAAAGAAGGAGTTCCCTAAAGGTATTGATATTATCTACGAATCTGTTGGTGGTGAGATGTTCGACATTTGCTTGAATGCATTGGCTGTCTATGGACGACTTGTTGTCATTGGAATGATTTCTCAGGTAACTTCTCATGGATGCACTTCTTATTCTTCTTTTGGTGGTTAAATCTTGTTTTCTTTTCCTTTTGTTGGCTGCTGTGATGATCTCTTAGTAATACAACTTCTGTCGATGTCTCAACACACCTATCTTGTTAGTTTGACTTTGAAAGCCAACTCACTAATTTCTGGTTTCAGTATCAAGGAGAACATGGGTGGAAACCTCGGAATTACCCTGGAATATGTGAAAAGCTTCTAGCAAAAAGTCAAACGGTGGTATGTCTTGCTGTCTATTGTTTCAGTATCATATCATGATGTGCTTATTTGAATTTTAACTCAAGTTATAGAACAGCTACAGTATGAGTTTGAGATCCTTCCACTTTTATTTTTGATGCTTGATTACAAATAAGTAACACTCATCACATTAGTCTGTATGTTCGATTTCATTTGGTATGGTCATAAAGCTAAAGGGAAACAGCCCCATGTGAGAAGGATGCTTAGCTATATGCATCTTCATCCAAGCCATCAGAAATTGGTTGTGAAGAATTTGCATGTGAAGAGTAAGTGGAGGAAGCTGATTTTTCCTAAATATGGGTGCTGATTGTATGGGTGGTTTCTGGGAAGGGAGGCATAATTGATATTTTATGCAGAGGTATTATGAGATGGTCAAGGATTGCTCATTCATTATTGGATTTGATGTTGGTTACGGCAAATCGGCAACCAAATCAATGTTGTAGTTCTGGTGCTGGAACTCGGTCCTGAAAGCTTAGAAGAAAAGTTACCGGTTTAGTTTTGACTAGATAAAGAGACCTCAGTAGCCAAAGGAGGTATGAGAACCAAGTGCTCTTGGACCTAGCTACAGAAAGTCTCAGTCTGAGAATGGAAAGAGGTTGCAAAATTTTATACGTGATCAATCATCATACCCAGTTCAGGGAGTTTGATAGGTTAGCTTAGGAAGGATACGCATCAACATATTTTTCAAGGGAATCATATTATAATTTCTTATTTCCTGGATGCCACCTGTAATTAATTATTGTCATCAGTATAGAAGATCAAGAAATCCGTCGGAATCATATAATAATTGTCCTCCCCCTCTGATCTCTCCTCCTATTCTTTGAAAAACTAGATCTCTGTTCATGGACCCTTCTTCCTTGGTTCCTTTGGAGATTCTTGCTAAAAATTTGAACTGATCGTGACAAAATTATCAGAGTATGGACTCTTGGACAGCAGTGGCAACGATGGAGAAGGATATCAACTACCAAAAATCTGACTAGAAATTGATATTTTCAAGAAATCCATGGCTGTCCTAGCTTAGGGAGCTGTACTTTTGTTGTAGGAGATGAAGAGCATGCTAGCATAGTTCCTAACATGAATGAAGTTGTCACATGGTGAAGCTTTGAGTACCGCGGTAATGGTAACACATATATAAGTGCAGGTAGTCTGCACAACGTCGTCTTTGAAGATTGAAGAAACAATGAGATGGAGGTGGTTCTTAACTGTTGCTGCATCTCCAGGGCTCAACGTAATGCTTATTTCAGTCGCAGCATTTATTGCTTTTGGATAAATTTTCTGTCTAAACACTACTCCAATACATTTTGGCTGCCTTCCAGAATAATCGAAGCATAAGCAATTCCTTTTCTGACTCTAACTAGCTAGCACTCTCTCATCATCACGATGACCAGAAGGATCATGAGCTTAAGCAGGAATCTTACACTAGTGGGCTAATTTCTTCAGGGTTGAACACAATTTTTGCAGTTGTGTCCCTTATGAGAGGTAAATATCCATCACCACATTTCATCCTCAGGGATGATTACCAAGAATGGGTTATTTGTAACAAGCTTGATTGTGAGCTCAAAAATAAGAGAAAATTGCATCCGAGTCATATGCTGGTAAGGGAGGGAAGTTCAGTTGGCTAGGGAGCAGTGGTAACTAATGAATTGAAAGAGAGATGCTTGTATACAGGTGTGGACATATGGTGACCTAATTAAACCAATTCACTGATTGAGCAATAACAGTTTGACGTCCTGTTCTTCGCAACCCTAGGAGATTCTTGCTGAAAATTTGAATTGATCGTACCTGTTGCATTATATACTTTTTTAACTGATTAGGAATGAGAAGTTAGTAGATTTTTGAGTAGTCACTGTAAGAAGATGATTTCTTATGAGGGAGGTGAAAGCTTTATATCGAGCGAAAAACCTATCAAGTTAGTAGATTTTGAGTAGTTGCTGAAAAAAAAGATGATATCTGCCGAGGGAGTTCAAAGCTTTATATCGAGTGAAAAATCTATCTTATTTCATTTGATTTTTGACGACAATAGAGAAAGAAGCTTTCCTCTTTGCCCCCCATATTGGTGTTATGTTGTATCTCTATAGAGAACTTTTTATGTTGTTCATGACAATAGAAGGTATCCCGGTTGGATGCAACTCTGATGACTACCTGCATTATTAACTTTACCCAAGTAGTGTCAGATTTGGAAATATGTTGTCAGAAACTCCTTTTTTGTGGATCTCAATAGGATTTTCACATTGCTTGTTGATCATCTTGTTTAATTTGCCTTTTACTTTTTATAGAAGCATGCATAGCTCTGTCTGGATGTCATGCTTTTCAAGTGCATGGTATTTGTATCATCTTCAGCTAATTTGGTTGTTTGAGTTTGTTCTCAGGCTGGATTTTTCCTGATACAATATGCTCACCTATGGCAAGAGCATTTGGATAGACTGGTTAATCTTTTCTCTTCTGGAAAACTTAAGGTTGGTATGCTTTTGCCGGATCAATTTTTTAACCTATCTACTAGCATGGCTTGAAGAAGTTGAGTTGGATTTATAGAACTGATTATTATCCACACATTCTCGATGAATTTATCTTGTGCACTTCGAAGAGTGGTTTGGCTAATAAAGTAATAATTTTGTCTTCATCTATGTTTTGAAGATTGCCATAGATCCCAAACAATTTGTTGGCCTGCATTCAATTGCCGATGCTGTTGAGTACCTTCATTCAGGTAGAAGTGCTGGAAAGGTATGAGAGGAATGCTTTTAATGATTACTTGTATTTAGTTCTTTGTTGATTTCAGCCCTCGTTTATCTCTTATTTATTATCCCTTTTTGTGATGCGAAAAACCACTTAGGTGGTTGTTTGTGTTGACCCGACATATGCTCAACAACTTGCAAAGCTTTAGGTACATAAGGCAAATAAATATATCCGAGTACAAGGAGGATTCGAGATGCAATAATCACTTTCAGAAGTATATGGTAGCCTTGTTGTGCAAGGTGCACAGTACAATTACAAACAGACGAATTGTGTTCATTTTGTAAAACAGTACTTAAAACCCATTATGAGGTGATGCTTTATTCTCAACCTGTTTATGTTGAAGACGCATGATGTTAAGAGGCTTTCCTGCTTGCAATTTCACTCGTCCTTTAATGTTTATAAAATTTAGACGTCTCATAACACCCTTTCGTTAGTTAACATACTGCTGACCATCAAGGGAAAGACATCCCATAAATTAATAAAAGACTAGTGTTAGACAAACAATAGACTAAATACATCCTGTGAAGAAAAGGAAAAGCTCCAGGATGAACAAAACTATTGCACCATGCGACACGATGGTTGATTTTTGGTTAAATCCTCACCGTCAGTCCATCACTAGTACGTTGTAATAATGTCAAAGGAGTGCTTAGGCAGCAATAATAATTACAATGATGCCTTGCTCTAGGGTTTTGATAAATTTAGACAACTACAAGGAGAGAATGCAGATCCCAAAAACCACGCTCAGGTGAATTGCATTTTTGTTCCCTGCCAAACACAAGTGAAAAATAGTTTTAGTACCAAATATCATTTAAGAATGAGGAGTTACAAGTGCTTGGTGCTTTTCTTATCTTCTCTTTTTCTCTTCCTCATCATGAACCAGATTTTAGCTCTTCTAGGTGAATGCTGAGGATACATTTGGTGTTTCTGTCACTGGCACTAAGATGAACTTAAAATCAAAGAAGATGAGGGTAGTATCAACCGTATCTCAGAGAGCCCCAATGCTAATAATAACACAAAGAAATGGAGGATCTAATCATCTATGCATTAGAATGAGTCAGTAACAAAAGATTAGTTGAATGGGGGATCAAGGCACAGATAGGGAGGGAATGGCCTATCCATCACAGACATGGAGTTCTCAGCCAACTTCCTGTATGGTTTAAGCTTGTTTGGCTCTTTGCCATAAGAAATGGTACGTACTTAAATGGTTTGGTGCACAGTTTTCAATCAATCAACAAAGGGAATTTGTCAAAGCGGATTTAAATGTGGATTCCTAATGGATTGCTCGCGATGCAAATATTTTAGTTACCCTACTCTGGAAAATCATAAAATTCTACAGCAAAAATCTCTTGAGATGAAACTGCTTACTTGATTTATGTCATTACCTTTTGTCTCTTAATCTTCCGCTTGATTAACCCTTATGATGTAAACCTGAAATTCCAAGTAAAGAAATCATGTTGGATTCTAAATCAGGGGCAGTGTCCAGTAACATAAGATTCAAACTAGAGTACAATCGTATATTTCAGATGAATTTAGAAATGGATTTGTTTTTTGAGAGAAGATGCAAATGGTACGTAACATTCTCTGTTTACCTTAAATCTTGTTGGCGCAACCAACTGAAAAACAAGTGCATCACCGTCAACTAGTTCATGATCAATCGCAAAACCCCTCCATCCACCACTCAGCCCAGTCTTCAATGCAAGGTATTTCGTATTACATTCATCTTCATTCTCATCAATCAAGGTGACATATTCATCATGTTTAGGGAGATGTGTCTTGCAAAAATGAACAGGAAGACCCTAAAAAGAACCATACTTGAAATCAATAAACCATACCTCATCCCAAACTAGTTTGGATCAACAAAAACTGTAACTTAAAGAAGTGGTAAATTCTTACAGTGCTAACACTTTCAGAAAGAACTCCAAGTGAGAAACTTTATAATTTTTAAAGAATACCATTCAGCAAGTTTATCATTTTTCTTTCACTTACCAGCCAAAACCCACCAGTAACATGTGATTGCAGCATGGGTTTCACAAAACTTGGAAACTCAGCATCCAATTCCGACTGCAATTGCTCTGCTCTTTCTATAGCATACTGCCTGTCTTCGTCTGCAGCATAGACGCGATTTAACAAATCTCTTCGCTTGTAGCTGTAAACCAGAAAGTCACAATTTTAAGCCCATATTGAAAATGCGTCACTGAATACTCGAGCAAAAAAGAAAATTTTGTTTAGGAGTCGAACCTCCTTGGTCGTCCCAAAGGTTCAATAACAACCTGCCAGAATCAAGAGACACATACGTTAATATGCTTGGTCGTACGTTATACAATTAGAGGGTAAGCAAAGATGATACATAGTAAAACTAAATAGAATGTGGTACAGTATGTTGAATACCGAATAGCTAGAATATTACCGGAGAAGGAAACGATCAATTAAAAATCATACCATGTGCATTCGGTAGGAAGGAAAATGTTTTTAGAAAATAAGCGGGTCTTTTTATTTTCTCATGCTCAGTATGTAAGTAAAATATTGTCTTAAAAATATTTGTATATAATATAGACAAATACTATTGAACGCATAAGTGGAGAAGTAGGGGTGTGATAGTGGGGATAGAGAAATACTATGCATCCTCCAAGCTTATTAACATTGTCACTTGCGCTAAATCTAAAACAAAATCCAACCCCGAACTCCTACTTTCTATCCCATGTTTTACTAAATGATTTATAAATGTTTTTGAAATAATATTTTCTTGCTTAATTATCAAACGCTAAAATATAAGCAAGAAATTCACCTATTTGCTAAGAAAATAATTTTTAAGGAAACTATGTTCTATGTAAAACATTTTCCTTCATACCAAACAAACTCTTAGTCTATAAAGAAGTATTAGAGATCATTAAAGTTTTATTACATACTTATATGACAAAAAAGTATACACGATTTATGACACTAACTAAACTAAAAGAATGTTTAGATTGACTGATTTTTAAATGGCTTCTAAGCTAAAAAGCTAAAAATCATAAGTTGGGAATATCCAACTTTAGGCTTTTCATACTTTTCCGACCTAAAAGAAAGTGCTTAGAAGCACAAACACCTCCAAACTTAAAAACCAAATGCTACTTAAAATAAGTCAATCCAAACATCCAATGTTCATCTGTACAGGTGTGGACGAGACAATTATCTGTGAAGACACAATGATCAACATGGATAATTCAAAACATAGAGAAAGCATTATCTACTATATCTTTAATATATACTTTTATGAACACTTATTATATGTTGATGAGTCTAAAAGAACAACGTGCAACTCACATGCCTTAAATCTAGTTGTCATATCAGCCATAAACTCAATACTAGTATCATTGAGAGGGTCTGCAATATGGTAATTGCTGGCAGTTTCAGCACAATTAGATCGGTATGTTAAGAACGAAGGAAGAGACATAAATCCCACAGCATTCTAGCCTAGGTGTGAGGGAAAAAATTGAACAAATGGAAGTCCAAAGAAAATAGTTGTAAGATACACGGGAAAGGAAATGGCTTACTTCTCTATAGTTGGGAGGAGGCTTATCCGCAACACGATTAGACCTTCTCACAGCAGAGAAATCCACCTCCTGCCTAACCTTCGGCTTCACCTTCTTCATCTAAAATCTCCAAAATCGCATTTAAGTGAATTATTAAATGATAAATCTATCAATCAATCACGCTTCATTCCAAACTAGTTAACATCGTCTATATCTATTCGAGCAACATTCATATAAAATACAAGCAGAAAAAAGAGGCATACAGGAGAGGGCTTAGGGCTCGTAGCATTACGAACAACTTGAGCGAGCATAGTGAGCTTCAGCTCTTCCATTCTCTTCTTGTTCTCTTGAGTTCTCTTTAATCGAATTTCTTCGTATGATGATACCTTATTCTGTGATTGCGCCATTTTTGTTGTTGGAAAAAGAAGCTCAAGAAAGGGATAAACAGAGCAGGAGAGAGAGGCCGAGAAGGAGAAGATGATCGGACAAACCCTCGATTTAAGGAGAATATGATAATGTCTTGTTTGGCTCCACTTTGATTTTTGAATTTCAAATGCCACTAGCTGTAGCTTGTCCTCTACTCTCATATGCAATACTCGCACATGCCTAAAATCTTGGACTAGACCGTAAGTTTTGGAGTACTATTTTTTGAGTCAAATCAAACATATGACATAGATTAAAATTAAAAAAAAAATTATTTATTCTATTACAATAATTTATCCAAAGAAATTTAATTGGACACAAATTTATGAATTAATAAGATTTTTTTTCTGCGTATTTTATATGCTTCACTTTTCTTTTTAGTTAATTTCAAATGAATGACATATTTTTATATTTAGAAACAATTTTACTTTAAAATATCTATTTTATCCTTAATAAATGATTTGTAATCACATAAATATCTATAACTTAATTTAAATCATAAGTTTTTCTTTCTTTTTTAAATACGATGGCAAATCAACTAACACATATAAGTTGGGACGGAGAGAGTATTGAAAAATCTATGTATAATATTAAAATTTTAAATATCGTGGATCAGTCATTTGTAATAGTGGGGACATCATCAACAATTCATGCATTCTATTGGGACAACATGAATGCAATAGAGCTTGCCTCTGGAGTATTATGTGATAAGAAAATATCATCTATATTTAAAGATAAGTTCGATAGAATGACAGTTAAACCGACTTTGTTAGATGGGGTGGAGTACTAGCCAATCAAAAATTCACATGTTTCATAGATACATGTTATGGAGATGAAAATGTTGAAACAGATACCCATATTGTTACACAAATGACTCACATATACCTTTTTCATTTAATGAAAATGAGAAAATTAATTTTAAATTTAATTTTTATTAAAAAATACTTCATGTAAGAGTTTTTTGTTAAATGGGTAAATTTATTTTTCACTCATTTTTTCTACAATTTATCTTAAATATCTCAATTTTTTAAATTTTTTTTTATAGATAACAACATATCCAATATATTCCTACAAATAGAATCTGAAAAATGTATATTGTATGCAAACCTAATCTACCTCATGAGATAAAGAGGTGATTAGATCCTCCCCTCCAACTACATATATCATTTGACGAGAGATACTTGAAGTAAAACATGGATTTACGACGAATTTGAATTTGTAAATTTCAAATAAATAAAGGAAATTCATTGATTACTAAAGTTGAGCAGATATGCAAACTACATTTCCTGTGTGCGTCTATGTACAAATATGAAAGGTGTACATATCATACGCTATCATCTCAAAATTACATCTTTCAATCCTATAGAAAAAGGTATCAAGTATAATTTTTAGAAGCACAAAAGCATTATACATCCAAAAAAGATTTTTCACTTTGAGGAGTCAACTTCTGCTTCCCTCCAGCCCTTTGCCATATATATTCATCAAAAACTTTCTTCTTCTCTGTACTTCTGAGGTAACTATAAGTTGTGTTTGTTGTAATTCTTCACAGCTTCTCCGATAGAACTTGTTAGTTCAAACGAATGGTCAGTGTCTTCACCCATCTCTACCTACAAACTATGCTGCTTTTGTGAGGATTATCATGTAAAAATGATGTTTCGGAGCAGCATATTTCATTAGATTGCAAGCGGTTGGTAACATCCGAACCTGCAATGTACCCCTTGAATGTCATAGTGGTCTCCAAAAACATTTATAATGAAATGGAATTAAGAGTGTTTCGTACCTTCTAGAACCTCAGAATCCAAATCTTCACTGTTATTTTCAGATTGATGCTCCGAAGGTGAAACATTTAAATCAACAGCACAATGGCTGTCATTCTGAACATGCTCTTTTGGGTTAGATAAATCAACGGATATAGGCTCTGCAAAACGCTTTGCTTTCTTTCGATTCCTATTATCTCTCCGTACAAGATCTTCTAATTCAAAATAAGAAGCAAAGAAAGAAGGAGGGAGATCAACAACCAAAGCCGGAGATCATGCACCTTTAAAGCAATAAAGGTGGACAAGAAGAAAAGACGACATTACCAAGTTTTGTTGATGTCTTCAGAGTTTCCCAATTCATGAGGCAAAGAGCTGCATCTACTACTTCTTGACCATTTACTCTGACTATATAGACCTAGAAACACCATTCTTAATAATCAGAAAATACATAAATGAAACTGCTTTCTTAAGGCTACTGCGGCTGGGCATACATGCGGGAGGATTGTGAGTTCAACAGAGCCCCCACTTAATCATACTATCACAAGCTTTTAATAAAATTAGACTTCCTATTGCTTTTCCATCCTATCATTTTCATTGCCAAGAATCCACGAGTTCTTTCAAAAACTGCCAAAGCGATCAAGTCCAGTTTAATTAGCAAGATAATCAATCAGTAGCCAATATAATTATCATATTCTACAACCTTAATTTTACAAGCAGCAGAATTTTTCCAGTGTTTTACTACCTAAGCTGTTAGCCTTATCTGCAATATTGACTTTTATAGGCCAAAATTAATCCATAGTCACAATATTTATTCTGCCAATAGCAAAAACAAGTAGGGCACATTGGCAAATTGGACCCTTATATTAAATCTAGCTAGATTATACTTATCTAGCATTGGGACATCGGGTTCAGTAGTAAACAATCATTTGCCTATCAGATCCATTATATATATCAGACAAACAAGACCAGTCATGACCATTCACTACAATGAAATTCTGAAGTGAACATTGAGACTAGAGAGTTGCTGCCACAGAGAAATTTATCAGGCTCAACTAACCAATTTCCTTGGGCAAAATAACAAAACGCATTCGCAGTAACTGGTCCATAGGCCAATCTGACAAACCAATTTAAACCCATCAGTAAAATGGAGGAAATCCAGATTGGCAGCCTCTACTCTTAACTTGAACCAATACACTCATAGAAGCTTTACCCAGAAACCCATGCTGCATCTGTAGTCTTTATCTAATTTCATGGCAACACAACATGGGAAATTTCAACTGTCAACATTTCAAAAGCATTCAGGTTGAGCAGGACTAGGAAGAGTACTTGGGGTGCAAGTTCAATGACATGGCTAATGAGGCAACAGTGGAAGTGGAGATCGATACACAAGTCATCCCCAACAGAGAAAGTTTCAAGTATCTTGGGTCAATTATCCAAGAAAATGGGAAAATTGATCATGATGTTACACATCATGTTGAAACGGGGTGAATGAAATTGAGGCTCACATCTGGTTTCTTATGTCATAAGACTATGTCACCAAGACATAAAGATAAGTTTTATGAAGTGGTTTTTAGATCAGCTATATTATATAGGGTAGAGTGTTGACCAATCAAGAATTCGCACGCCCAGAAGATGAAACAGTTGGAAATGTCGAATAGATCTGCAGGCATAATAGGAGAGATAGGATTAGAAATGAAGAAATTCGAGACAATATGTGGCCACTGTGGTGGACAAGATAAGGAAACGAGGCTAAGATGGTTCGGAAATATGAATAGGAGATACATAAATGTCCCAGTGAGGAGCTGTGAGAGGTTGTCCATGGTGGGTTTAAGGAGAGGTTAGATAGACAAAAGAAATATGTGAGAAAGGATATTAGACAAGACATGACATACTTGCAGCTTAACAAGAACATAAACATAGATAGGACATGGAAAATGAATAGGGTAAAAGGTTAGTAGGTATTCCAGTGTTGTCTAGTTTTTCTTATCGTATTTATTATCACTACTCTCCTATTATGTAATTCTTCAATTTTTATTATTACATGTTGTTCCCTTTGCTTCTTTTATCGTATTATTTGTAGTTGCTACTCTTTTTCTCCATCATTTTTATCATGGCTTCTTCACTACCGTATACCCTTTTTCATATCTACTTTGAGATGTTTTACTTAGGCCGAGGATCTATAGGAAACAACCTATCTACCTTCACAAGGTAAGGAAGGACAAGGTTTGCACACACCATCCTCCCCAAACCCAAGTGGGATTACGTTGGGTATGTTGTTGTACTCTGTCCAATTCCTTTAGTTGAAAATTCTCCCTCATCCCGCCCTCTATCCCCAACCAAGAAGGCTTGATATAAAGCTAGTACTCCCTCCTTACCAATTTATGTGATGTAGGTTGACTAGGCATAAAGTTGAAGAAAATGAAAGATTTTGCAATGTTAAAAAATTTACCCTTAAAAGAGTACACCTTTGTGGACTTTTTGTCAAATAAGTGGGACCCAATATGCATAAAATGTCGATAATGTCATTAAATATTCGCCAGGAATGTGTCCTT
Organism: Solanum sejunctum; assembly: GCA_025642045.1. Lineage (NCBI taxonomy): Eukaryota > Viridiplantae > Streptophyta > Magnoliopsida > Solanales > Solanaceae > Solanum > Solanum sejunctum. Next base: position 35,095,528 of record JAOTQJ010000001.1, on the reverse strand, counting down.
TTTCTTGGGACTAGCTAAAAGGGGAAGTGTGTCATATAAATTGAGACAGAGGAAGGATTGTTTTTTATAACCAATACAAAGTAGCTTGTTATTGTCTTCAACTTAACATGACATCCTATCACATTCTGCTTTTTCAAATCTTGAGCAATTATTATAGATGCCTCTGTACCAGACTCAATATAACTATTACATAATAATATTGAAAGTAAAGCTTGTTCTTTGTCTTCAACTTAACATGACGTCCTACCATATTCTGCTTTTTCAAATCTTGAATAATTATTATAGATGCCTCTGTACCAAACTCAATATAAGTATTACATAATAATATTGAAAGTAAAACTATAAGCATGTCTAAGAGGTCATCTTTATTAGGATGAAACAAAAATATCTCCATTCCTCCAATAACAAGAACGACTTAGGCTTAACTATGCAGCTACCACAGTTTAAATGCTTACCTTCATTTTGCAAGGTTCAATCAAGCGAAAAATCAAAAGATCTCCTTTAAGTAGTCTGTGAGAGATGGAGAAACCTCTCCAACCAGCACTTAAACCATTCCTTTCTAGAAGATAACTTGTCTTGTACTCGTTGCCCCATTCATCAACCAAAATGATTGTGGTATCATGACTAGGTAAATGCATGTTGCAGAATGACTTTGGAAGATGCTGCCCATGCAAAAAGGAATGGAAAATTGAAGTTAGAAGAAGAAAAATTGTTTGAATTCTATCTCAACGAAGTTCTTGCTGCAAAGAGGTAATGTGGTTTCAAACTTACAAGCCAAAATCCATGAGCAACATTCGAAGGGAGCATACACTTTGCAAAGCTGGGAAATTCATCTGGTAGGCCTGATAAAACCTTTTCTGCTCGCTCCATAACAGAATATTTAGCTTCAACGTCATCATAAAGGTCATTAATCCTTGTCCTCTTTGTCCCCTTACGTGAAATGCTATGAATTTAACAGATTCAGAAATTTGCTTATGAGTTACTGTTAAGAAAGAGAGATAAGTGGAGGTTTGGGGGTAGGGAAGAGGAAAAGCAAGTCAAATAAAATGCCAACCTCTCAGCCTTTCTCGGATGATTAGATTTCACCTGTAAGACAATGCAAGAATTTCTGTTACAATTTCATAGTCGATAAATGAAAGAGCATCACACCATTCATCAAACACTATATGCTATATGGTGTCACTATGACACTCTACTTTTAGGCCAATAGCCTCAACCTTGTATCCTAATAGATGTCCAAATCACAAGATAAAAAGTGTCATTTGGACATGCATGAAAGAATTCACTGCTTTAAGATGTAGACCAAGTGCACGTGACATGCAGCAGACTACTTTTAGGAAAAATTAAGGAACACAAAACTTAAGGTGCTAGTACAGTGAGGCTATCTGAGAGAAGGTAGAAATAGCCCTCTGTGGCATACAAGATGGGAGAAGCGAGACAGAAATGGTTCGAGCGTGTGCAGAGGAGATGTGTCGACGCCTTAGTTAGGAGGTGTGAGAAGTTAGATTTCAGAGTTACGCGAAGGGGTAAGGGTATACCAAAAAAGTATAGGGGAGAGGTGATTAGACGGGATATGACACAACTTTATATCATCGAGGATATGACTTTAGATAAAAAACGTGGAGGTTACATATTAGGGTAGAACGCTAGTAGGGTAGAATAATAAAAAGGTGTGGAGATCACATATTAGGATAGAAAGCTAGTAGGGTAGAATGTTGTCTGCCTTGTGGTGGTTTTAAATTTGTCATAGGATTAGTCATGCTATTATAGTTGTGTTGTTATGCTCGTCAATTATTTTTGCTACTTTTATTATTTTTTTCTTCTAGAATTGACATTTCCCTTCGATTATTTTTTACTTAGGCTGATGCATTTGAGCTGAGGACCTTTTGGAAACAACCTCTCTATCTTCGTGAGGTAGTGGTAAGATCTGCGTAAGTTCTACCCTCCCTAGAGGCCAGTCCCCACTTGTGGATTTCACTGAGTATGGTGTTGTTGGTAATCTGAGAAAGTTTTCATCTATTTTGTATTTGCAGCATTTTGGTGACATGGCATCAACTGATCTACTAAGTACATAAAGTTTCTAAGTTCTCGTATGAATCTAGATTTTTTAGCTCTATTCTGTGCTAACTTGCTTGGCCTCTCCAAAAATGTTGCCGCACCCGTGTTGGATCCTTCAAAAATATACGACTTTTGGAGGATCCGACACACACCCGTCGACATTTCTGAAGAGTCTGAGCAATATAGACTTTGTGTATCTTCACCTAATCTCACATTTATTCTAACTATCAAACTAGTTGCATTAGCAAAATGAATTACAAAGAAAGTCAAGAAATGGAAGTAGCAATGATCAGTGAGGAAATCTAAGGCTCAATATCAAGTAATCATCACAATCATTTTACTCAGGGAACAAGTAAAACGCATCTTTCCAGACTACCGTTTTAAAAACCTTTGCATGCTATTACACGACAAAACAATCACCATCAACATGCCATAGTAAGTCTTGTCAACTTCAATCAGTTGTCTATCATAGACAAGAGGGATGAATACCACTGAGCACCATTACAGGTGACCAACCCAGAGCAACTATGTGACAAACTATAAACTACCATATCACCTAGGACTTATCTGCCAAGACGGGGCAGAGACACGCGGAGCACCTGGAGAAATAGTGGATAAACAAACACACCAAGGAATACTAGGAGTAGTTCACCAAGGAGAAACAAAAGAAACAGGAGAAAAGGCGAGATGGGTAGAGGCATACATACATGCACAAAAGAAAGAAGACATCGAGTTAGTGACCCTGCACGGACTCGTAATCACTCTACACTCTACAAAGGATACACACGCCCATTTGGTTTGCATCTTCCCTACCTTTTTTGTTTATTCCCTTGACTCAGGTAATCTTTTATATAACATTATTGACTTGAGATTAAAGTTGCACACTCACACTCTGACTCCTTGAGGTGCCCTCTTCATTCTTCTCGACCTATCCCTCCGTACAAGTAGGATTCAGAAGGAGGACAACTAACGGAATCAGCTGCAATGGAGGAAACCGGCACCAGTTTACACATCTAGAGCGTGCAATCGCCTACCCAATGTCCTTCCCTTCCAGACTCATTTTGAGTATCACTGTGTACAAGTTGGTGGCTAGGGATCCATCTCATTCGTTTACAGAACAACAAAGAAAGAAAACTGAAAGATCCTACAATTGCCAAGCAGGAAAGTACATTTATCATCAGGGAGGCGGAAATCCAGATACCGATTTTGTGAAACACAACAGTTTTAGCTCAAGCAGTTCATTTGTGTTAAAAAGAATCATAAAATACGTACACAGTAAATTTAGAATTCCAATTATTAGCACGTGAAGTCATTGTTCAAAAATCTAGAACGCATAAAGTTGAAATCTTAATTCCACTTCGGCCATCATCTACATCCATAAAACAATTAAGGAATTTCAAGCCGAGCATTCGTGAACAGTTCAGGAGAAACTTAATCAGATCGGAAATCAAGCAAAAATGAAAACCTACCAAAACATTGCACAAAAATATCTACATATGAAATAGAATATCGCATCAGCTTCACTGGATCCTCAAGCAAAACAACAAAACATAAATGAAAAACTCACTTGCTTCGCCTTAGATTTAACACTTCTAGGCTTTTTAGGAATCACCTTTTTCCTATCCAACTGCACCGTCTTAATCTGCAAGCAAAACAAACACACACACAATTAAAACTAAGAATAAAAAATCTCCCAAAAATTAAAAAACTGATAAAACAAACAAAGAAATAAGGTACAGAAATGAAACCATGGATAAAGGATCAGTTTGAGTTGAAGTAGAAGCAGAAGAATGTGAAGTGGATTTTAGTCCCTGAGGTGATACTACTTGTTGCCGTTTTTCACAACTTTTGGTCCTACGTTTTACAGGAATGAAATTCCTATCTTCCATGGATGTCGATTTAAGTTCTTTGCCGAGAAGGCTACCTGAAAAACGTAGAAATGTATTTATATGTAATTTTTTTTTAATTAGTGTGAAAAGAGCAGACAAAAGAAGGAAAGAAGAAAATACAGCCAACCAAGACAAGGACAGCGAAATGCGGGCCAGTCAGAGAGGATGCTGCTACTCCTAGTTATAAAACTTGTAAATAAATTTGTACTTAGAGGGAAACTCTATTGTAAATTACTTTGGTTAAGATTTTTTTTTTTTTTTTAAAAAAAATCGATATGCTAAAACTTTCGTTATATATATGATCTGAAAAAAGATTTAAGAATTTATTATATATAATCTTATTTTATATTTTTATCGAATGCTATTTTTAAAATTTAAAATAATAAAATTAAAAAAAATGATGAACATATATATTTTTTTAATAACAGTGGATATATTTTAAGTTGGATATGGACATAAGTGAAAAATGAAAAAAGCTCCTAGCACCTATTTCAAGTTTTATTAATCAATCCAGGGCTAAATGTGAATTGTAAGTAAATTTGTAATAAGATGATTCAATAAAAATGGCAAATTTATAGATTTTTCACTTAGACAATTTAAATAAGTTTGATATATTTAAAATAATTCACAAGAGGTCTTTGTTGTGTCTTTTGACACTTTTGACTAGCTTAGGAAATACTAAACTTGCTACGTGATTTTTGAGCGTGTTATATTTTTTATTTTTATTTTTGGAAATTTAGTTTTGAATTTTTTTCCCTCTTTCCTTTCGTTTATGGAATTCATCGTTATCATGATAGTGTTGTAGATTTCAAAAATCACGATCGTATTATGAATTTTGAATTTGTTTAAGTTTGAAATTCATGATACTTTTATTATTTTTTCATGTCTTTTCTTTTTCTTTTTTAATTTTATTTTCCTTCTCATTTCCTTTTTGAAATAGTCCTTCAACTATAATTATGAATAATTTTTTTTAAATAAGTATTAAAAACACTCCTAAAATTAAAAAAATAATTACTTGAGTTCGCTAACTATTCAAAACCTTAAAAACACCTCTCAATTTAATCAATAAATTTAAAAACACTTCTTTTATGTCACAGGTCAAAATTCATGTGTATATGTGACATTTTCTGAAAATATAATATACACATAAATATATAATTTAAAAACATTTAAAAAATTACCCCACCCCAGCTCCCCATCCAATACCCCAACTCCACACCTCACTACGCAGCATCCACCGAAAAAAATTCTTTTAACTTTTTTAGGGTGAGGGTGGGTGGGGAGTTGCCAGGGGTAGGGAGTGGGAATAGGGAAGAAAAAAATAATTTCATTTCGAAAATAATTTTAACTTTTAGAGTCGGGATAGATAGTGATATAAGATAAAAATTATTTTTTAAAATGTTTAAAATATAAAAACTTTTTCTTCGAGGGGGCGGGGGGTTGAGGGGGTGGGTTGGGTTGTTGAATTTGGGGTTGGATAGTAGGTAGGGGTTGAGGTGGGGTAACAAGAAATTTAATTTATTTTAAAAGTTTTTCTTTTCTTTTCTCTATAATTATTGATTTTTAGCATTTAATTACTTAGAAGTATTTTCTATTATATATATTTGTGTGTGACAATCGTCAGTATGGGTTAGGCTCGTTGGGTCGACTTGATTAAACTCATGATTTAGTAGGATTTGGCTATGATTTTTGAAGCTCATTTAAAAATTTAATTTTTTAATCTGACCTGAATAGGCTTGCTGATTTGTGAGGTTTTTGTTATATGAGTTGGTCCGACTCGTGGGTTGAATCAAAAAATAATTAAAATAAAAATAAAATAAAGTATTAAAAATAATAAGAGTTCAAACTCAAAGTTCATTTAAAATTTTTAAATATTAAAATTTAGATATAAATTATATTTTTTATAATATGTAACCCCTCTATCCATGTTTATTTGTCCTTTATTGATTTAGCACAGGGATTAAGAAACATTAAATACTATGAGCAATTTTACTAAATCACCTTTTGAATAAAGCAATTACAATGACTTGTAAAATATAACAAGAAAATAACTACCATAATTAATGACAAGGGTAAACTAAAAATTAAGTTTGAAAGTATCTTTTG
>JAOTQJ010000001.1:35046885-35089375 GCA_025642045.1 Solanum sejunctum | reverse complement strand
TCACATAAATACAAATATATAATAAGAAACAATACAATTGAATACATTGAATATTTTTCATACATAACTATAGTAATTCCAATAAAATACAAGAAAAATTAAAAAAAATATTCACATCACAGTCACTAAGTTAGAAACCTTCCATGACAGATTATCGCAGTATGAAAAAATAACTTAATTGAAATCAATTTTGAGTAAAAAATGAAAAGTATAATTGTTTGTCCGCATGCCCAAACAAGCCAACAAGCTCATCTAGATTGACTTATTCAAGGTACTTTTAAGTCAAATAATTTTTAATCATTTTTATAATGTTTGAATAAGATTAAAAAAATATTTTTAATTCTTTGTTTCAAAGCCAAAATAACAAAAATAAGCCAAAAGTCAAAGCAAAAATACTAAACTTATGACTTTTCAATTATACGTCGCAAGCTATGAATCCATCCAAATAGACTCCAATGCTTTTGTTGACATTCAACATCAGTCCTAACCTTCTCCCACATTTTTTTTATTTTTTTTTTTAAAAATGTATCCCTTATATGTTTGTTAATCTCTTGGTGTGAATCAATGTTGTAAAAAACATTTGGGATTCTGTTGTGTTTCCCCTAGGAAAGAAGTCCAAAAAAGGGTCCGAGGTAACACCAAATAAAAGACTTGGTATATTTTAACAAATGGAGTCTGCAGAACAAATTAATTACTTTTTCGTTTCACTTATAATAAGCTCTGAGGTACATATGAAGAAGCTCTGATTTGTTTTACAATGGTCAAAAATAAAAGACTCAAGTTTTGAAAGTTTGCTCTTTGCATGTGAACACTGATCTTGGAGAACAAATTTTTGGACCAAGACATTTAAAAAAATCAAAGTCCAAATACATTTGACTTGTAATAAAAATGAAAACGTTATAAACATATAGGTCACGTTCCCGAACTAATCATACATTCAATACAAATAAATATATTTCAACATACAGAGAACATTAACATTACCCCCTTTATAATGACATGCACAAATTTAAAAGGTTACATTATATAAATGTATCATATAAGTGAAATCTAAAAAAGGTGTTACACAATCTCATCCTTTGTTAAGGTAGAGTAGTGTAATTGAGAAAAAGATAGAAACAACAATAAATAATATGAAATTGAAACAACAAGCAATAAAAATTAAGGAATAATATATTAGGAGAGTAACACTAATAACACTCATACAAAGAATTAGACAAAACTTTGGTACCTACTAACTTTCTATCTTAATCCTCAAACTCCATGATGTCCTCGATAAATTACAGGTAAATCATGTCCTATCTAATTACCTCACCCTAATACTTCTTTTGCTTACTTTTACTTCTCCTCAGACCCATCAAGTCAACTTCTGACACCTTCTAACTAATGATCTTTCTTTCACATGTTAGAATTATAAATCTCACTTTTCTCATCCTGTCCATCCTGAAAGTCACTTCTACCTAATTAAAAATATTTTTGTTTCCTATACTCTCTTTTGATGCCAAAATTTATTTACACTATCAGTACATAGAAGATAAATCAAGTGAAAAAGTATCCCTTATTTTAATAAAATGATCATAATTTAAGCACTTTAAAGATATTACCTTAAATTTGTAATGTTTAATCAATTGGAAGACTAACGTATCATTTTCAAGAAAGTTGTGGGCAATAGAGAAGCCTCTCCAATCCCCACTCAAGCTATTCTTATCAACAAGGTACTTGCTAGCAAATTCTTCTTCATTTTCATCCATTAAAACAACAATATCATCATGTTTTGGTAAATGAAGAAAGCAAAAAAAAAAAAAATTAAAAAAAACTTTGTTATAACAAAATTAAAAATATTTATAAGAAAGACTAGATAATATAACAATAAAAATAATTTCAAATTATTCTGATTCTATCAACAATAAAATCAACTTACCAGACAAAATTCTCCATAACATGTATACATTTGACAAAACTAGAAAAATCAGAAGACAAAATTGCTAAAAATAATTTTGGCTTGTAATTGGGCTGATGAGTTTTTTCAGCAAAGCTGTGTGCCCGTCCCTTAACTTTCAATGCTAGTAAAATTAAGAATCAAATGCTTTTTCAAAGAGATAGTAATATCATAATATATTAATGGCTGGCTGGGCATATAATTCTTGTGCCTTTTTTTAAATAATAGTCAAAAAATTGTTTGATTATTCATGGTCAAACTTTCGCTCCAACTTGAAGTTGAGTTTTCAAATTTGATTCGAAACTTGTACTTATTGCATTTTAACTTGTTTGTCTGCTTTTACTTAATACAAAATTTTAAAAAGTACGAAGTACTTTTGAATTTTGTGGTCTTACATATGTTTTGTGAAAATTTGAAATTAAAAAATTGGCAGAAAAGAAAAGAAGCATTCTTTTTTAATAGATTAAAAGACTAGTAGAACAAACAAATGAATTAAAATGAAAAAACCGATAAACAAATTAAAATAGAGGAATTAACATATTTCAAATAAAATACATAAACACAATTTTTATTTCCAAATATCTTTTTCCCCACTCAACTTCGATTAGAACCAACTTTTTTTAAGCATCAACAAAATTCATGTCTAAATACCTACTTTTCTTTTGACAATATAATTTTTTTGCATTTGCTCTGCTTACTACATTCGAACCTTCTTATTATCTTCATTTTCCACCAACAAATGCATATTGCAAATACCGTCATTAGTATGAAACTGCTTCTTTACAAGAGTACTCGTTCATCAAAACAACGACATATTCAGTATAATTAATCCCACCTGCTTCTTTAGAAGTGTACTTGTTCATCAAAACGACATATTCAGTATAATTAATCTCACAAGAAGGATCTGGAGAAGGTACATAGACCTTACCTTGTAAAAATAATAATTGTTTCTAATAGACCCTCAACTATTTATCAAAATAAGATGTAAAAGATTATTCTCCCCTTTTTAGTTATGCTAGGAAGCAAAACCCATTTCTTGAGCGGCCTATTCTTAATTTTTTGTGCTTTTTTCTTGTTCAATCATCAAATGGAAAAAAAACTAATACGAATTGATTATTACAAGCAAAACGAATAAATAAAAAACTAGAAAAACAATTGAAAAGATGAACTAAAAACAATAGTGGAAGGAGATGGAGTACCTTTGAGGGAGAAAGAACAAGAGTTTTCTTACAAGTAATATAAATGTGAGATTGTCATTTTAGAAGAAAGGAGAAAAAGCAAGAGAAATAAAATATTTTTTTTACCAGAAAGAACTTGTGAAGTGGAGAAGTGATAAATGATTTATATTTATAAGGAGAAGCAAGAAAGATTTAATTGGAGGTAATTTTGAATATGTTGGTAGAGTGCTAGTTGTGGAATGGTTTGTTTCCTTTTTCAAATATTATTTTTCGAAGAAACATATAAAATATGATTTATACTCTTTAAGTTTTAAACACTGTTTAGTCTGTTCACCTTCCCTATATACTATTGAAACAGTGACAAGTGACGGAATAGCATTTGTCTCATCATATAATGGGGGCTAAAAACCGTCTCAAAAACAATACTCAATCATACCAAATAAACATACCTGTTAATTTTTGTACATGGAAAATCTTTATTGATATCATCCATTATTAGTTAAATCAGGGCCCCAACTTTAATCAAAATAAACAGATAAAAACAAGAGAAAATAAAAAAAAAGATATAAATTAGGTGTGATTATAAATAGAGGGAGGATTTTTTTAATAAAGTACAAACTTTGGGAGAAATTTTGAAATGCTAAAATAGTCTCAGTGGAAGGACAAGTTTTGAAATATTAAAATAGTTCAACCGTCATATTTTGAAAAAAATTATGAAATGTTTAAATCATCACAACAAGTATATTTTCGATCAAAATAAATCTAAAGCTATTTTAAAATTTGAAGATTTGATTTTAAAATTTTTTGAAAAATAGATAAATTCTATAAATATACAAATGTTTAAAAAGGAAAAAGAAACATGACAAAAAACACAAATTTGACTTTAATCAAAATAAGCAAATAAAAAAAAGAGAAAACTAAAAGATAGATATAAATTAGTTGTGATTATAAATAGAGGGAGGTGACCTCTTTTTATGAAGTACAAACTTTGGGAAAAATTTTGAAATGTTAAAATAATCTCAGCGGTTATATTTAAGGACAAGTTTTGAAGTATTAAAATAGTTCAACGGTCATATTTTTTTTTAGAAAAAATTATAAAATGTTTAAATTACCACACACAAGCATATTTTTGGTCAAAATAAATTTAAAGCTATTTTGAAATTTGAAGATTTGATTTTAATTTTTTTTGAAAAATAGGTAAATTCCATAAATAGACTGATGTTTTAAAAAAAAAAGACAGATAACACAACTCAACAACAACATAAACTTGACTATCCTGTTTTTCTATCAGTAATTATCCTATTTTTCTACAGGATAGACTTCAGAATATCTAATTTCATTTTTTATTTCTTATAAATATAGGGCATGTCACTCTCTATTTCATAAGTTCTTTTTGGTGAAAAATAAACCAAAGAAAATTTACTTTATTTTTCTCACTTTTTCTCTTTTCTTCTAAAAATAACAATCTCATCTTTATATTTTTCGAAGAAAAGTCCTGCTCTTTCTCCAAGGTACTCCATCTCCTTCTACTGTTACTTTCATTTGACATTTTTTTAATATTTTTTATCTATTATTTTTGCTCATAATAATTGATCAATATTTGTTTGTTCTTTTATTTTGATCGTTTAACCATAAAAAGGCATCGAAAATCAAGAAGAGGCTAATTAAGAAGAGGCTGCTCAAGAAAAGGGCTTTCCTTTCTAGTAGAACCAACAAGGTGAGAATCATTTTCTCCTTGTTTTGATAAATAACCGAGAATCTATTGGAAATAGTTTTTCTATCTCTAGGCTTTGTGAATCTTCTATCCTCCCCATATCCTTCTTGCGAGATTAATGATACTAGATATGTTGTTGTTTTGATGAACAAGTATTCTTCTAAAGAAATAACTTTAAAACTAATTAAGGTACTTAACATATACATTTGTAGGTGAAAAACAAAACTAACAAGAAGGTTCAAATTTGGTAAGTGAAGAAAATGCGAAGCTTTTTATATTAATAAAAAAGTAGGTGTTTGGACATGAATTTGATGATGTTTGAAAACAATTAATTCTATTTGAACTCTGTGTGTGTGTGTATATATATTAATGACAAGGGGAATCCATAACTGTTACCATTTGGTGTGCTCAAAGTAAACCCCTTGTCTTATGCAATAGCTTGCAAACTATACAAGAGAGTTAACTTGCACTAGGCAAGTTTTGTGCGATGAGCTTGACCCAGAAGGCAAATATGTTACTTTCGCTCACAAAGGAATTTCAAACTTGAGACCTCCAACATGAAAGTCTCAAGTCCAAACCACTGGGCCACCCCAAAGGGTAAGTGAAGAAAATGATATTTGAAAATTGAAATTATGTTTGGATATATATTTTATTTAGAAAAATGTTAATGCATCGATTTTAATTTGTTTGTCATACTTTCCGTTTTAGTTAATTTACTTATCCTACTTTTCTTTTTAGTCCATTCAAAAAGAATCTTTTTTTTTTTATCAATTTTTTAATTCTAACTTTTCACATGATATATTACAACATTCAAAAGTACTTTTTAATTTCTTAAATTTTGTATCAAGTTAAAATTAGACAAATAAATTAAAATGGAATGAGTAAAAGTTTGAATTAAACCTAAAAACTCAACTTCAAGTTAGGGTGAGAATTTGACTATGAATAATTAAATAATTTTTTGAAAAAAGGCAAAAAAATTGTATGTCCAATTGGACATTAATATATTCTGGTATTACTATCTTTCTGAAAATGCTTTTGATTCTTGATTTTATTAGCATTGAAAGGAAGGGACAGATACACAGATCTACTGATATAAGCTCATCAGTTCAATTACGAGCTGAAATATTTCAAGGAACTTTGCCTTCTAGGTTTTCTAGTTTTGTCAAGTTTATGCTCCCGTTCGCATGTCACAGGGGGATTTTGGCTGGTACGTGAAATTTCTTGTTGATAAAATTAGAATTGCTTTGATGTTATATAGTCTAGTCTTTCTTATAAATATTTTGAATTTTGATATATCAGAGTTTCCCAAAAAAGTTTTGCATTTCCCATTTACCAAAAAATGATGGCACTGCTATTTTGGTGGATGAAAATGAAGAAGAATTTGTAGTCAAGTACTTGGTGACAAGAATGGATTGAGTGGGGGGTGCAGAGATTTCTCTATTGCCCACAACCTTGTCGAAAATGATGTGTTGGTCTTCTAGTTGATTCAGCACTGCAAATTTAAGGTAACACTTTTAAAGTGCTTAAATCATGGTCATTTTGTTGAAGCAAGAGAGATACTTTCTCACTTTATTTATCTTGTATACATCAATTACGGAAATTAATTTTTGCATAACCAAGAGAAATATTATTAGGAACGAAGATATTTTTTAACCCAATAGGAGCGGCTCCCATAGTGGATAAGATAAAGAAAGTGAGAATAATGGTTTTGAGAAGGAAAGATGCATAGATGTGTTAATGAGAACTTATGAGAGATTAGCTATGGTAGGTCTGAGGAGAAGTAGAAATAATCCAAAAAAAATATTAGAATAAGATAATTAGACAGGACATAACACCTGCAATTTATCAAGAACATCATGAAATTTAAAGATTAGGATAGAAAATTAGTAGATAGCATATTGTTATCTAGTTCTCTTTATCAATATTATCAATATTACTCTCCTAATATCTCATTCTTTAATTTTTTGTTCCTTCTTGTTTCCTTTATTTTAATTTCATATACATTCCATATGTTGTTATTGTCAGTATAATGCAACCTGTTACAGAGGTTACACCCTTCTAGATTTGTTCATGTCATCCCGAAAGGACAATGCTTATGTTCTCTGTGTATTGGAATTTTATTGAATTGTGTCCAAAGTAATGGCCTAATTACAATTTCCCCTATTTTAGGTATACATTTTAAGAGAAAATTGCTTAGCAGGTATCGATGGTGCTGTCATTTTTATGGATTTTTGTGATAAAGCATATAAAAATAGGTACGGTAACAAGCAGCATATTTAATTAGATAATGTATTATATTACCTCAATTACGAATTAACTGCACATTCTCTTTCACGTGTCAACAGTCGAGCAGGAATGACGGTCTCTCGTCGGAGCTACAGCGGCCGCTGACACACATGTACCGGGACATGCTTCTTCCGCCAGATCTATCTCTCCGTCATTCGCCGCCGGCAGTGCTGTCAGCGTTTCCACCTTCCTCTTCGGATCTCGATCTACTGCTGCTGCTTCATTGATAATCAATGATCTATTTCGTTTCAATTTCCTCGGTGTTTTGTGGTGTATATGAACATATGTATATAGTATTCGCAAATCCTTCATCTATGATTTCTTCTGTGTTGTGGATTATTTCTAATTTTTGAAGTATGAGATGTTTTGGACGGTTCTATATATATTTCCTTCCTTTATTTAACAGAACAGATCTACTTTCAGAATAGAAGAAATGGGTGTGTTTGTTACCTGAAATGCCGGGTTGAGAATCACACAAGGATCAGTGCTCTTGAAGTCCCGAATGACCAAAAGTCTACCTTGTACAATCATCACTTCTAGCTGACTGAATCAGGCATATACATACAAATTAAACCATTCACTGACATTTGAATGGGAGAAACAAATTAAAATGAGGAAAAGCTGAGAAGAAGCGCGCGCATATCTGTATTATAATAACCGTAGCATAAACTGACAAGAGGAAGCACAGATGTCTTTAAACTCACGTTAATTAGACCCAGCAAATGTCGACTCTTCTCTTCTCTGCTCTTGTGTTGAAGAAGCCGGAGACCCGGGCAAGATGGGGAAAATATACTACTTACTCAAATTACATATGGAAAATTTTTTAAGATATAGATTTCATTAGGATTATTCTGTCACGCGTTTCCCTCGCATCCTTATCTATTTATAGGATATATATGTATATAAAAAATATTTCCAGCACAGTTTTATTTATTGTAGTTATACACAAATTGAATTCAAAAGATGTATAATATTGACTTCTAATTATAGTAAAGCTTTGTTTCTATATTTAATGCTCCATCTGATTTGTGATATTTTTTCCATTTTAGTCTTTTCCAAAAAAAATATTATCTTACTCAAATTAAAAATAATTTAATTTTAAAAATTTTCTTTTATCTTTAATAAAAATGATTCTTAGTGACACAAATATTTATAAATTATTTTAAATCATCAGAGAGCATTTTCCAACTAGATGAGAATGTTGATTTTTATGGAGCTTATCCAAGCAATTAACACCACCAATTTTCTATTCAAATCTAGCAATATTAATTTTTCTGCAATCTACCTTCTAACAAGTTACTAAACATAATACTACTTATATAGTAGAATTTAATATTTGCCTAACTCAGTGTCTAATCATCTACCAAACCACCCATTATGTTATTGTTGGTATGTGACAAAGTTTGCAGGCAAGTTTCATATTTGGCCAATTGTTTATAAAAAAAATAATTACATTCACAATTCAAATATACACTATTTTGTATCAATAATGCATGTGAGATATTAATACCCAAAAAATACATAGTTATTAACTATTATTTTGATGGGCAATTATTTATGTCAATCTCTCATAGTTTTTTAATACTTTCTTAAATTTATTGATGTTCAACCCGTGATTAACCTTCTCAAATAAAACAACCACTTAGCTTAGACTATGTACTTTCAAAGTGAACAAAAACTCTTGGGGAATGAAAGTTTATGTTCTATGCACTGACAAAATCAAGTTTAAGTTGATAGACATTAACAAGTAACTCTTCATATTAAGTCTAGTATTGTAATTTAGATATTAAAGCAGTGACTAGCTATAACTAAAATTACACTGGTGTAAAAAGATTTTACAATCCATTGTATACAACTACTTCAACACTATAGTTTAAGTCAAAGACAACAGGTGCAGCCGCATTCACGGCCTAAATACCATTTCTGCACCTGATAGGGTTAAAGCTGGTCCAACGGAGTACCCACCCGAAAAGGGTCTGATCTCTAACTGCTCAAGTTCGGTTGTCCTTGTGTTCCAGGATGAGAAAGTAACATTTGGAGGGTCATTGAGTTTGCTGGCTTTTACAGCATCCACAATGCTAACAGTTTCATAGGCCAGTCCTGCAGCAAATCAACAAATTTAATACATTCATCGCAGCCGATGTTTATACTAAATTGCAAACTACTTAAGATTAGAAGTCACAGAGTGAATTGAATACGTCATTTAACCAATGACAGATTGATAATGTGTTTATGCAAAACGTACGTCTTACATTTGTTGCGCATAAGGTTTTTGCCCTAATCTACCTCTTAAGTTATTGAAACAGGCCTAATTAGTAGTGCCTGAAGTTTAAGTGCAAGAGGAAAGTTGTCCTTTTTCACGTAATTTGAAGCTAAATATATTACTCTCTCGCTTCATTTAGCTTGTCCACTTTGACTCTGCATGCTCCTTAAAAAACAACGATTAATATGATTATTTTACCATAATATCCACTTAATTGATGTATAGTCTTGGTGTTTTTTTTTTCCTATTTGGGAAATAAGTAATTAAAATTGAAGGGTAAAATAGGAAAAAGTAACTGTCTTTTCTTGATATGTTAAAAGTGACAAATAAAATGAAAATATATTTTTGGAATAATGAACGAGTAAAATTGAACAGAGGGAGTAAGTTTGAACCTTTTGAAGGTAGTAGATCAAGCTCCTTGAATGTATTCCTTGGAGAACTATGTTTGTGTGACATGTTTTCTGATGAATAATCATCTCCTTCTTGTGAGGAAGGTCTTTGACGCTTGATCCCTACTTGTTTCATACTTCTATTATCCTGCATCTGGTGCACTGCTCTTCGACACATCAATGTAAGAACAATGGCAAAAAGAGGACAGATTCATACAGGGGACTATAAACATCTTCTCTGGGTTGCAGAACTAACCAGGATCAATTTGTTTTCGGTGAGCATCTAAATGGAGAAGAACAAGTGCGGCGTCAACCTCAGCCAAATAATTGGCTCTGACCATATACACCTATACAATGTAAACAGCAATGAACAGGCAACACAAATACATACAAGAAGTATTTAAGTCATAGAAACTGACATCATAAAAAGAAATTGCACTATTTTGGGAACTCGCCAGTTGCCTTTATTTTTCAGGTTGCTAATTCCACTAGTAATTGGCAGTTATCTGAAGTTATCTTTCACGCGACCTCATATGGTAAAATTCATTTACACAGCTAGTGTATGAATCTAGAAATCATATCGGAGAAAATTTACAGAAACATTCATGTTTTAGCTCCAAGTCAGCAACTCTCAATCACTAGTAACGTTACTCTCAACTCACTGAACACCTGTGCATTCACAAAACATCCAACTAATGCAAACAAAATGAAGATTTTCGATTCAGACCTTCAGTTTGCAGAATCTGACCAACTGAAAAACTAAAACATCCCCCTCCACTAAGTCATGTGCAAGCGAAAAACCCCGCCATCCACCGCTGAGTCCATTCCTCTCAGCAAGATATTTTGTTTTGTACTCTTCCTGGCTTTCATCTACCAAAATAACAGTTACATCATGCCGTGGCATATGCAGTTGGCAGAATAACCTTGGAAGAGACTGTGCCCAAGAAGAAATGAAGCAAATCAATCACTAACATATTCAAGTTTAACAAAAAACTAAAAAGCTAACTTTTGTACATAACAAATATGGATGGGAAACTACACTGCTAGTGTAAGTTTCTCAACATTGTCGGCATATACGAGTTAAACTTTATTCAACTAAATGAAATTGCTGAATTTGGGTGATAGATTGATGCTTACTAGCCAGAAACCTCCACTAACATTTGATCTGATCATTGGCTTCATAAAGCTTGGATATTTAGTACTCAATCTTGATTGAACTTCCTCTGCTCTATATTTGGCAGATGTCGCCGAATCAATTTGACCATAGAGATTGTGCATCATTGCCATTTTCTTTTTACTTCTACAGCAACATTATATAAGTAGTTTCAGTAAATTTAACATCGTGTTTCAGATTGAAGAGGGGAAGCACAAGACAAGAAATACAGTAATAACGAATACCTTCCACGTTTCTTGGGTTTCTTGCAAACAACCTGCAAAAGAACATTTGAAGTTCATTCAAGAGTTGAAGTGTGTAGGTTATTATAATGACATCAACTTAAGCATTTATAGATATTTAGTAGGTTTTATAATGTTGGAGAAACAAGAGGAAAATATAATAAATAACAATACAAATATGGCTTGAGTCGTGCTAGGCTGTCTGAAATGTTCACTCAAGATTAAACAAGCCTACCAGAGAGAATGCAAGAATAACAAAATTTCAATAGTAAAATCAGCAATTGAAAAAGGTACTAGGTATGATGAAGTGATTAGGCTCGTTATTGTCATGTTTGAACGAGAAAGACATAATGAGGTACTTATAGGTACTTGAAAAAGTGTCCAAATACCAAGGGGTTGACATGGATTGGTGATCTCTAAAACAAGCCAACTAATTGTCGAAACTTGTCACCATTGCATGGTCGATACTTGTCATCTTTGCATAGTTGTTATTTGACCAAAAAATTTAGAAATACCTTACTATTTTGCCAACACTAAGTACATATATCATGACCACTGGGTATGTTGTTGTTGTAAGTACATATATCATAAACAAAAATTATTGAATTCACATGAACCCATAAATAACACTTTAAATCCGCCATTTAAAGTTATTTCGAAGTTCCAAACACCAAGGAAAAAAAAGATAAAGAAAAGCTAAAAGAAAATAGAAATTTGCTCACTTGCTTATGCCATCCTTTGAGTTCCAATGACCTGTCCTTCATTACCTAAGGTTTCTGTGTAACATGAGAAGGTCTAATCCTCTTGATCTGGCCATAAATAAAGCCACAAGCAGGTTATTATAATAACACAAAATTATCAAGAAAACCGTAAAAGCAACACTATAACTTATTATCTCAATCAATGTACAGGAGCGTAGCACTCTCTGCATGCTTAGAACTAGAATTGAGCTGAGACAACATTGCATAGGGCATTGGAAAAGGCCGTATAAAACATTTCCCACATTTTCGGAAATGGAAATCTAATTTAGACAACGTAACATGGGGCAGTTGAAAGCACCGCGCCTGATGTATCTAGCTCGGATGAAGATGGACCTTGAGCTTACTTGAGCCACAAAGGTAGCTCAGGAGGAATGGATAGTTCAAGACTACAAGGGATCAAAAACGCATTTCCTTAACAAATCTGGGACATCAATTAACCCCTAACACGTTAAGACTTAAGTATCTTGAGACTGGACAATACAACATGAAGACCCAACATAGAAAAACACAACAACAATAGAGATGGTGAGTGGTGACTCTGATACCGTATTATGATAATGAGCATTAAGCTTAACTCAATCTCAACAACAAAATCATGAAATTAACCAAACCCATATAAGGAGACAATAAACACATTTCTTTGACCAATTCGGGATATCAAATCACGACCTAGCACAACAAGATTGAGCATCTAGAGCAAAATAATATGGAGGCCTAATATGGCAAAACACAACTATGCAGAGGTGACGCTGATACCATATTAAGACAATGATCATTGGACTTAACTCACCCCAACATCATGGAAAACTTTATTTAAAAAAATACCAAACTAAATCATAAAAATCGATTAAGATCATATAAGGAGACAATAACACCTTTACACCTAGTCCTTCTGACAATTGCAATAGCTTGCTCAACTAATGTGGGACATTATTAACAACCTAGTACGACAAGATTGAATATCTGAAGCGTGAATAAAAATTATATTAAGTCCCCATATTGAAAAACACAATAATAAAGACGGTCTGACTCACGCGGAGCCAAAATTTTAATAATAGCCTTCAAAATTTGAAGAAGTAAATATAGGAATTAGCCAAAGGTGGGTCAATAAAATATATACATTAAAAAAATTTAACCTTCTATTAATAATATAATTTTAGGTTTGGATGATTTATAAAATAATGAAACTTGCCTCTTAACACAAGTCAAGATAATCAAGATCATACAAGAAAACAACACTCGTTCCATATAACAAAAGAAATATGTATAAAGACACCCAAATCTCTACACAAATATAATATTAAATTTGAAACGGTACTTTAATTGGTTTCTACGGAGAAGAAAAGAAACTGGGAAGATGTAAAATTTTGATGAGAAGAAGAATACAATATATTCACCTCGTCAAATCGGAGGCACACAATTTCTTAAATTTTGGGCAGCTTTTCGTTTTCCTCTTTTCTTGTAACCCTGACAGATTCAACGATTATTTTACCAAGATAATGTCCGATCATGAATCTTACCGCTTCATTTCTTTTTATATCTCAATCTTTTAAATAAATATAATTTTTTTAATCTTCAGTTGTTGTTTTTTGTTGAAAATAATTTCGGTGCGTTGGTAACTTGGTAAGAAGGGAAATTTTCTTTCCCGGAAAATGATTTTCTTAAAAAATAAATAAATTTTTTATTTATTTTTTAGTGTTTGATAATTAAATAATAAAATATTATATTTTTAGAGTATTATTATCTAACTAAAATATTCTTTCCATCTCATTTTGATTGTCACATATATTAAAATAATTATCCTAATAGAATTGTTAATTTAGCAAATTAAAAGGGAATTAATTATTTTTTTTCCAATTTTGCTCTTAACATTATTTATTTTAGAATTAACGGACACATATATAAATAAAAATTTAATTATTTACAAGAGATATATTAGAAAACAATACTTCTAATTAATTTTTTTAAAAATTATAATAAACTTTATCATGACAACTAAAACGAAACAAGTGAATAAAATGAGTATACTCTTTTTATTCTATTTTATGTAGCGGTTTTTTCAAAAAGAATGTTACATTTCTATAATTAGAAATATTTTAATTTTAAATTCGTTTTTTCTTTAATAAAATAATTTATAACCTTATAGAATTTAAAAATTATTTTAAATCATAAATTTAAAAAACTTATTTTTTTAATTAAATATTATACCAAGTTAAATAATATAACATAATATGAGATAGAGGAATTGATTGGCCTAGTGGTTAGCTCACTGAGTCATTTAAGCAAGTATTGGGAATTTGATCCCCGTCTTATGCATACAACAACTAATTAGCCAATGATAAACCATTAAATGGAGTTCAAATTTATAAAAAATTAATTCTTAATTTGAGAAACAAAATAAAATAAAGGGATCTATAAAATATTATATGTATGTGCGATGGGATGGAAAGTGGGAGTAGCTAGGGTAATGATGGTCAAGGGTAGCGTTGGGAGAATGGGTGGATAGAGAGGAGTGAAAATTCAAAATGCTACTCCGTCTGCCCTAATTTTATATGTACTATTTTTTTATTAATTTAAAATAAAATTATATTTTTTTTATATTTAATAAATAATTTAATTTTAAAATATTTATTTTAGTATTAATAAAATAATATTTAGCCATGTAAATATTTATAATTTATTTTAGATCACAAATTTTAAAAATATTCTCTCCATTCATCTTTACGTGTCAATTATACTATTTTGAGATGTCCAATAATATTTATTCACTTTATAAAATTAAGAGATAATTTTACACTTAGTTACAGAGTTTTAAAGCATTGTATTTATTATATCTAAAAGTTGATTTGATAAAATTATCATATTATTTACTATTTCTTAATTTTATGCCAAGTCAATAGAAGATAATTATTATTGAATGGAGAAAGTATAAATATTAAAATTTATGCCAAATCAAAATAATCCATATAAATTTTGACGAGGGAGTACTTATCTAACATTAATGTTTTTTCCTTTTTTAAGGAATTTCATTTTTTAGAGTTTTTTCCAAACATATAAAATCAGAAAACATTTGAGTCTAAACACACCCCTAAACCTCTTCATAAACCAATTTCGCGTCTTAATTTTGAATAATAGACATTATTCCCCCCCTTTTCTTATTGTTTTATTTTTAACATTTTGAATTATTTATTTATATGATTTTTTATATTAGATAAGTTGTTAAATCATATGTTGCATGAGCTCAATATGTGTTATTTTTCTTTTTTAATTTTTGTGATTTAGATAAAATGTGGTGAATCAATAATTTTAATATATTTTTAAAATTATTTAATTATTTAAATTTATAATATTTTAAAATAATTTTTAAATAATATATATTACTCCTACATGAAAAAATAATTTATTACAGGTAATATTGTAATTTCTAAGTTGAAATAGGTAAAAAAAATTAAATAATAATTATTAAAAATGACATAGTAAAATTAAATAGACATGTTAATAGTCACTGTAAAATTAAATAGACACGTTATAGTCAGGCACAGGAAAATAATTTATTACAGGTAATATAGTAATTTTATAGTTGCAGTAGATGAAAAAGTAATTAAATAATAATTAATAGAAATGACATAGCAAAATTATATAGAAACTTTAATAGCCGCTACAAAATTAAGCAGACGTTATTGTAATTTTATAGTTAAAGTAAATGAAGAAATAATTAAATAATAATTAATAGAATGATATAGCAAAATTGAGTAGACACTTTAATAGCCACCGTAAAATTAAATGAGCACGTTATTGTAATTTATAATTGAAGTAGATGAAGAAATAATTAAATAATAATTAATCAAAATGATATAGTAAAATTAAGTAGCCACTTAATAGCCACCATAAAATTAGACAACCACGTTATTATAATTTCATAGTTGAAGTAGATGAAGAAATAATTAAATAATAGTTAATAGAAATGATATCGCAAAAATAAGTAGTCACTTTAATAGCTACCATAAAATTAAGCAGATACGTTATTGTAATTTTATAATTGAAGTAGATGAAAAGATAATTAAATACTAATTAATAAAAATAATATAGTAAAATTAAGTAGATACTTTAATAGCTATCATAAAATTAGACAGACACATTATAATCACTTATCTGCTTTAAGTAACTGAAGCAGATAGATGAAACAAGCACGATGATCCTAAGTCACTCAAACAAATCTCTATTATGTAAGAAAAAATATAATAATATTTTATTATTTAACTTCGGCATTTTATCTATATCTTAAATAATTTATTTATCTTATCATAGATTTTTATCACCGGGCCAATTTTCGAAAAGTGTCAAATTTTTAACAGTCGTCGCTGAAGCTGGTGGTGATGGAGTCGAACTCCGACCCGAATCAGACCCGAAAATTTTGTTTGTAATCATCTTAGAGCTCCGTGTTCATTGAAATGGCGACGTTTTGGATTCAGGTCTGTATTCTTATGCCCCTTCTCCCTTTCTTCTCATGTTCTTCCATTTCTTCTTCTTCCGATCTTCTTCTGTGATCCCACTGCTATAATTTGATTTGATTTGATTTTGATAGTTGGTGAATTGGGATTTCGAACTTTTGAAATATTAGGGGTTTACGAATCAGCAAAAAGTTCATTTACAATTTCTCTAATTGACCTTTGCGTTGGTGGCAGAAAATATAAGAAAAACTAATTTTTTCGATAAATTGAATTTGTTTTTGAACTTTTTGAATTTTCTCGCGCACTGCACGAGCACACGCCATCCAGTAACTTTACAAGCATCAAACTGTCTATTCGTATGTATATAGTATATTTTGTATCATAATAAACGAGATTCAATCAAGTTTTTGGATAAAAAGTTCTTGATTTTCTCTGTTCATAATTTCATCATGGCATAGTAGAATCTATTAGGGTCGTTTGGTGGGAAGATGACACTAAATAATTCTAAGATTAAATTATTATTTTTTGGTTGACATTTTTTGAATAACTTATTTCAGAATTAATAATTACCCTTTTAAAACTCTTTTTTATATATCACTTTTATGAAGAGTATTTTGTAAATGAATAATTTATTTTTAAAATTTGTATAATACATATTATTTTGAATGCAACAAATAACCTCATCGTATGAGTATCTAGTAAACATTAAAATACAAATGGATCATAGATTTAATAAGTGAACGAAATAACATACTTAGAAAAAAATGAAATACGACAAACACTTCAAATGAGGAGACAATGAAAAAGATGCATAGAAATGACACAACTTAATTAAACATGCAAAATACTACTGATGAAAAAAGGACACATTGGTCTTACATATTGTTTTTGTCGTTTGGATGTTGAACGTTGATATTGTTGAAAAATGATTCATCAATTAAAGTCGTTATATCATAGCCAGGCCAGTCCAACGTCTCAGAAAATACAGGACTATGTGAAATGCCAGCACAGTACTTCTGAGAGTAATTTGTTGACATTAATGCATCCATTGGGGGGAAATTTATTGAAGGGTCCGCTTGTGATGTCGTTGGAGGAAACACTGGAGCAGACATTGAAGAAGTCATCATTGGTAATGACATTGGAGAAGCCATTGTTATTGAAGAAGCCACTCCAGGAGGTCTTTGAAGATCCAGTTGTAGATTTGTTGGAGGAAATATTTGGGAAGAAAATGAAACAAGAGGATGAGGAGAAGGGTAAATCCGCGAAGTGTCTACAAGAGGATCTGTTTCAGAAAAAGTCATCAAAGGAGTAGTCATATGAAACATTGGTTGGGGTGCTTGAGTAGAAGTGGCTGAAGGAACAAGTAATGGAGCCGCCATGGAAACTACCGATATTGCAGCCATATCAGGGACGAACAAGGGAGCCCTTGGCCCCTCTGAGTTCGTCCCATTAGCCATTGTCAATGGAACCGGCAAAGGAATCATTGGTACAGGAGCCTCAACACGGGCCTCAGAGCTGGTCTTACTAGGTACCATCATTCCAGCAATAGATTGAGGGGCATTTGATGTGGAACCCGCACCATCAACCTTCATTTTAATCGCTTCATGCACTTGTTTGAGACTTTGGTTGATCACGTAACTCAAATCGTTGAGATCGTAAAGATGCATGTTAGTGGGAATATCTTTTTCATTCAACATTTCATACATCTTGTTTGTGAACTCATTGACTTTGTTTTTTCTTCTTGCATTCTCCAGTTGTTGTTCCATTTTCTTGATCCTTTTCTTGGTGACCATATCTTGTGTCTCCATGTCTTTTGATTTCTCCGACGCCGGCAAATCTCTAAACTTTGTAAATGTATTTATAGCAGCATTATGATTTGGAAATACCTTAGGTTCATCATGGTCAGGACTATTGATGATGACAGCCATTTCAACATCACCAATGATGCTGAGTTCATTAGCTTTGTTCAAGAAGGTTTTTTGTCTTTTGTTGTAGGAGACTTTTCTCTTTGCGATATTTTCAATGAAAGCATTTTTGCTAGCCATGGCTAAAATGGAGAAAGAGGAGGGGAAATGTGGTTGTTTGGATATGAAGGATCAAATTACTTGGTTGTTATTTCTTTGTTTAAGATTGACCTTTATTTATAAGGAAAAATTTAGACTTGAATTGTTTGAATCAGAGGATTCTTAGTTGTAACTATTTTAGTATGAAATTAAATAAGGAGGGATTCGATATCAAGTTAAATGTTATCGTCTTAAAATATATGTTCCAATTAGAATCGTTTGGAAGAACAGACCGTCTTAAAATATGCGTATTATTATAATCTCGCATCGCTTAGAGAATAATAATAGTATTTTCTTCAATTTTGAGTTTTTGACAGAACCTTATTCAGTAAAAACTTTATTCTGCTTTCAATTATATTTAAAACGAAATCATGCTAATATTTGTATTGATTATTGTCCAATATTCACCAAACACGTCACTTGACTCGCATTGAAATTTTTTTTAAAGTGATTTTGCGGCAAATCAATATATCAATATAAAATAATTACACCAAACACTGATCAAAATAAAATTAATGCTTTTACACGGTGAAAAGAAAAGGAAATTTTATTAAAATGAATAAAATATGATTAGATGATCATAGACAAAATAACAACAAAAATTTCCTTCTCACCCCTCACTTAAACTCACCACATAAGAAATATACTCACACAAAGATGATAAAAAGGAGCTCCTTGTCACAACTCGTCCTCAACGAAAAAAAATTAAACAAAAGAAGATTAGCAAGTGAATAAAAGAAAAAATAATGCTTGCACTATGTATCAAAATAATTCATAAAACAAATTTTAGCTCATTTGCATCAGCTTTGCTTAGTACAAGTTATTTTTTGACGTGATTTGCTAGTTATTACATAAGAGCAATGAAAAGTTTACTTTACTCTAGACGCACTCAAAGAATAGCGACTATAAATTCCTCTTGTATATTAAAAAAACAAACAAACAAATTTTAGCTAACCACTGACAAAATATTAAAGACAACCAATATGTCATGTCTTTTTTCAAGAATTAAGTCATTCATAGTTATAGGAAGGTTGATGGAGATTTTGCACTCTAGGATTTAAAAAATAAATACAGTTCTAAATACTTAAACCTTGGACATTAAGGTACATTTTAGGACCGCTGGTTAACATTTTGTATGCTGTTCAAGTGACTCAAAATTTATACTATATATACAACATAGTTTTTTCTTCGATTCAGGTGAATACCCTCGCACCCCTAGATCAACCCCATGTTTCCATCAAATCTAAAAAAGCTGTTTAATTCACAAATTTAAAGAAGCAATAATATAAGACTAGTAAATAATCGTCCATTTGATATGTGAACATTATATTAAATACTACACAATATTTGAAACAATAGGAGAAATATCCATTAGAACTAAAATTTCGAAGTACGTGAAAATAATCCCCAAAATATTCAAAGGAAAATAACCTTTGTAACACTTGCCAGCAGTCTGAACACTAAGCTATGATTCTCAGCTAAACCATCAGCTTGACGAATTTCCTCACCGCACTCACATTGTTTACATCGTCGGTGCATATAACTTCAAGTTAGTTTATGGGCATAAACCATAAAAAAGGCAAAAATTTGATCCGTCTTGGCCTTACTTTATGCTTGAAAATGTTAAGGATGAGAATTTTACACCAAATACAGGATATATACCCCTCGTAACCACCAGCTTCGCGACTCTCTGGCTGCATCCATATGGCAAAATCCAGAAGCAATGTCGTATACAACAACAGCATGGGGAAAGATCAGAGAGTTACAGCATGCTTGCAATTCTGATACAACCAAAATTTCAAACTTAGACTATACGAATATGGCTTCAAATTTAGCACATGGATGGCTTTCGATGTAGTCTTTGAACTCAGTGTCCCCGTTGAATCTGAAAGAATATAATGCCTGTCTCTGTGTCAAGCCAACAGGATATACTTTATAAAGTTTGAGTTCTTCTCCACCACGTAGTACTTGTGGCCTTTCCTCCTTCCAAACTGGAACGTGTTTGACAGACTTGAATTTTGCGAGCACAGCAGATTCAAAGGCCTGCCAAGATAAATTACTTGACCTGCGCAGATACAGAAATTATGATGATTCAAAGTTGACAACAACGAGATAAAGCAAATGATTAAACAGAAGGAGAAGTACAGAACATAATTGCTAGATATGGTGTGTGCAAGACTTCAATATGACTAAGAACTTCAGTGCAAATTTTAATGAAAAGGATTAAGTTCCTTTCTCTCAGTTGCTCGACTCCCATGAAATTCAGAAGCAACCACCCACTACCAACAATTTTCAGGAAGTTCCTGTTTCAGCCTATGAGTCAATTAGAACTGCTGATGCGGATGTTCAAATAGACTCTATGGAGTTATACAACGACAAATACTTTTAGCACTTTTTAACCCGTTTAACTATGGACTCTTCACCAAGACCATGCATTCATGCAACACACATTAAGCAGCTAATTGGTAGGTTAATATGCAATATGATCATGAAAATCAAAAGTGAGAACATCTCTACTCTTATCTTTGTCTAAAACATGGAGACAAGCAGAGAGTATCAAAACATCCTAAGGGCCCGTTCGGATGTGATTTGAAATAAGGTTGCTTTGAAGTTGAAATTTTATTTGGATATGCAATTTGGGTTTCTTAAGTATTAATTTTTCACATAAACATGAAAACCCCATAATTTCTGAAAATTATCAAAACTTCCTCATATTTTTTACAATTTTACCAAATGAGCAACCATAGTTCATCACAAAATATAATACACTACCAGAAAGCCTTTCAAAAAAATACAATATTTAATATTATTTATTGAACGAACTTTAGCTTAATAAGAAGAAATATTGAACATGAATCCTAAATTGTAGTGTCACTGCTCTTTAATATAATTCCCCAACACTGTAAGGACAATCTCTTCGCGTCTAGTATGCATTTTATAAAAATATGGTTGGTAGAAACAAATATGGTTGTAAATATAAATATGGAATGGTTGGATTTGTATCTACCAATTTATGGATTTTTTATAAAATATAAGCTTATGGATCAAATTTTACATTTAAAATCTTTTTGAAATCACAACTTGAAATTTGAAATCCTACATTTGGAGATTTCGAGATTTGTAATTGCAGTTGAAGTTTTGTGCAGATTTCATAAACAAGTGCTGGTTTCAAATAAGAACTAAAAGTTGGGGTGCCAAATCCTATGGCCAAACACCAACTAAGGTTCCACGTTTAGCTCTTGAACATGAAAATAATCATATAGCTTGATGAAAGAAAAAAGTGAAAGAGGGAAGTAAGTGATATCTCTTTTTTGGGTGCATCCTGGACAACGGAAGCAGAAGGACAAAGAAAGAGCCTACCCCCATTCCCAGTGATCAAAAAAAGCATGGCAGATTTCAGAAAAAAAAATCTGAAATATTTTTCATAAAAGCAGTTGAACTGATGGGAAAAAGTAGACACATGTCTGCTTTGACATATTCAGAGAATGTGGTTGATTATCTTTTCTGATAAAAGAAAATAAGCTTAGCTATTCGTGGTTAGAATGAAGTCACTGGAGATTGGAAGTACCTTAGGAAAATGGAATCCGTCTCAAACCTCCCCCTTTCACGTACATATACATGATAGACAGTTTCAGTCCCTCTGGTACATTTGCAGGGACGCTTCATAAATTTTGGACTCTGCTCTTCTTTCTCCCGGATTTTAGTTGCCAAGAAGATGCACAAACGACAGGATGAATGAACTGCTGCCATATCAACCAGGGCTTTGAAGGCATCAGACGGGCCCTCAAACTTCCACCTGAACGACGAAAGCAAATCATCTGTTATATGTAACATTAAAATTCAGAAGTATTTAGTAAAACTCAAAAGGGAAGAAGTGTTTTGTAACAATAAACATACAGAAAGAGAGCCATCATGTTGTATTCCAAATTATTTATCCAACTCAGATTAAAAAAGCACTATTATCTATAAGTTGGTCAAATGCTGGAAATACAGAAGTGAACAACTTAGTGAAATGGGTTGGTATTACTTTCTTAGTAATTTTATGTTGGGAAGGTAGCAGATGACTTTAGGAAAAAAGTCTATGCAATGGAGAAGCGGATAAAATTTTGGCATAATCCTAAATGAAGAGCCAGATAATCAAGGTGCGTTGAGGGAATTCAAACAAGTAAGAAAAGCACCATCCCACTATCGCGTGAACAACTGGAGAAAAAAAAAAGAAAGTACAATTTTCAATGATGCATACCTTAATGACTCATTATATGCAATAGGTTTTTCAGCAAGGTACTTCATAGTCTTGGCAACTGATGCAGCATCGTTTAGCTCTTTAATGTGTAAGAAAGAATTAGGAGAAGGAGCAAAGTCTTGGATGTTTGGAGCCCCAACCACCACTGGGATTGATCCTACAAGTTTTATAGTCTTAGTTTAGTCAGCAGTAAAGAGGTGAAAACCTTACGATCACACAAGAACTGATAAGATTCTCAAAATCTCAAACATGCCATAACCTTGAACAAAAATATATAGTCTTACAACATACATATAATCGGCATTGAACCCCTATAAGTACCCTAGTTATGGATGATGTCCTATGGTGTGTGCTGTTTGCTGATGATATTGTGTTAATTGACAACACCAGTTAGGGTGGCAAACCAAAAGCTTGAATTGTGAAGATGCACTATATAGGTAAAGGTTTTAGGATAAGTAGAAGTAAGATTGAATACATACACTGAAAGTTAATCAACACGAAGAGCAAAAGTGAAATGGATAGGATTTGTGTGCCTAAATGCAATTCCAAGAGAATGGAATGATAGTTGAAGATGTTAATCTTAGAACCAAAACCAGATGGTTGAAGTGGAGAAGTTATAATGGTAATGAATGTTGGGCCACTAAACTGCAACATATCGACAAGGTAAGTGTTGCAGAGATGCGGATCCTAAGATGGATGTTCAGGTCATAGATGATCCGGACCATATCAACCAAAAGGTGCAAGTAGCACACATTGGGATAAAAGGAGAGAAAGTCACTTGAGATAATCTGTTCATATCATGCATCAAACTCAGATGCACCGCTATTTGGGTGTAAAACCATGGTGAGTAAAGGTGCTAATGGAGAATGAGATAGACCTATGATTTCTTGGATGCCGTGCAAACTTATCTAAAGATAAGGCGCAATGGAAAAAAAATCTATATAGGTGATATCAACTAATTAGGACTATGGCCATGTCAGTATGTTTAGTCACGCCCGATGCTTTGCCAAGGAGTATTTTAGCCTTATAACAGATTTATATGCTAGAAAAACGTATAGAAAACTTCTAATACTAATTTTTACTATTATTATTTATATATATAAACTTCTTTCAATTTACTTTTATTCACAATTATAGCATGAGATAAATTTATATGGAGAAACATGGTTGGTGAGGATTCAAATAGCTGACTTCTAATTATTTAGGACTGCGGCATTGCTGTTGTCGTAACGCCTGTAGCTCACTTAGGCGAATCCGACATCGGAAAAAGAGGGGGAGTTCCTGGGCTATATGTTGAGTTTGGAACCTTACATGTGCATACACGTTTTCCCGGGCTTGCCTGGGAGGAACAAAACCGTGCGGCCCTGTGGGGCCAGAGCGGACAATATATGCACGTGTGTCATAAAGAAAATGCTGAAATTAAGACGATACCACCATAATCACCTCAACAAAATTCCAATATTTTGAAAGTCATCTCAGTGCATAGCACATTGTTCATTCTACAGAAATACAAGTCCAGATCCAAACCATTGTTGAATGTATCAAGAATTTATCAGAACTCAAATGTTTGTCCTTCCTGCAACTTTTATAACTGAAAATTTTATATACTGTGTCAGAAAGATGCAAAAACAGTCACATATTTATGCACTGTACAGTAGCAACAGATCTATGAAATATATGATTTAGTGTGTTTTGGAAATGGCATACAGCAAGCCATACAGCATCAATGAAGCTCTTGAGAGTTGGAGTAGCGAGAAAGTTGACAGCACCATTAGGAAACTTGAAGGTGATGCTTGCTCTTTTTTTCTTTTCTTTTTTGGAGCTATGGAATTAAAGGAATAGAAGGCGATTTGATGGAAAGTCAACTTCTAACCACTCTCCTAAGGCTGAATGCAGCCCCTGCATCTCCTAGTTAGCTCCCTGGTCATAAGACAGCTTTTTCTTTTTAAAAGGAACTAACAGGTTTTATTTTGCTTTTGCTTCTATATTTTGTAACTATTATACATCTTCTTGATGCCATTAATGCAGCCAATTACTTCACTAAAAAAATTCCAACTTCTGAGGTCTGCTGGCAAATACAGAAGATCTAAAAAACCACATCAACATACAATGGGATCAACTATATCCTACCAGTAAAGAGAGGGACTAAGCTAAAGTCACAGATGCACTAAACTCTGAAAATCCAAGTCTACATTACCAACTAAGAAATACAAATGTGATTACCAGCAACAAGAGACTGAAAGAATTTTTCAGTTACATAATCCTCCTCATTAGAATTCTCAAAAGCCAAGCTAAACTTGTAGCGCTTCAGTGCTTCCACTTTGTCAACTGCCATCAGATTGAGAACAGAGACCACAAGTTAGATTTAATTGGATTTCCTTTTCTTTTTTGATAAGTAACAATATAGATTTAATTGATATCAGTGTACACCTGAACCAAATGTGTGTAAAGCAAAATAGGAAATACACCACATCCAGATAAATTATTTAGCCACACCATCTTTTCTTGCCATGCCAAAATCACTAGACTAGATAAACTCTAATCTCACACACACACAGATACAAAAGGAAAACATGCACGCTTACATTAGACAAGAGAAAAAAATATAAAATTCGCATTGGTAGTAAAACCCAGTTTCCGAAGAAAGGTGTTGACACCTGCGGAAGAGTTAATCACCATCCATAATATTATCCCAAGGACACAAATTAGCTCCATAGTGGTACTATTTTACTTAGAAAATGCCAACCATATTTTATCCTTTTTCTTCAGAAGTAGGATAATTGAAATATACTAACCTCTTCCAGCTTTGTTATGATGACAACTTCCATAAGAATCGATCCTGATATTTGCTCTTTCAAGGGCTTCTAAAGCTTGCAGGCGGAAGTTGCGAGCACCACAATTAGAAATGAAAGCGGCTGCTAAGGCATTCTCGGTTTTAGGTTTTACTGGAGCCATGATATCATACTCAGCCCAAGAGAAGTACCCAACAGGAACATCTGAAGAGAGGCTTGTTGTCATTACAACATCATATCCCCTTCTGGTGTGTGAGTGAAAAAAATGAAATAGGTCAGCAAAATGATGCAACATTTAAATCTCAAGCAAACCAGGATGCCTGAGAACTATGGCCGCATAAACTAACTTTGTGACTCAATTTAAGGAAGAAGTTCACCAAAGCAATTTCAAAATCTGCAATGGCAGATAATGTTGGTTTAAGTATCATGTTTACAAGGCTGAGCCAATTTCTAAGAAAGGTGATACCAAAATATCAATTACAAATAATCTGAAGATCTTTTGGTAGATGAATTAACGTTGTGTACAAATTAATGTTAGATGCAGATGGCATGTTTTCAGTATCTGGGGGCGCTCAACAGCTTTCTAATAATCTGCTTTTGTTTAATAGGCATGGTTGCGCATACTAATGTAGATGGTTCAGTAAAATATCATGAAATTTGATCAAAGGTATATTGATATTGCAAACTTGTACCAATATCACATTGAAGATTGAACTAGATTAGATGGGATCATTAACCAACTTATTTGGTGCATATCCAGCATCCAAACACTGAAAATGAGTTCTGACCAGGTCAATACTACCTAATTATGATCCTAGCAGTGAGTTGTAAACCCCTTTTAACTCATTCGGCATACCGAAAGGCCTCAAAAGTAGGCAAAACATAATTATCATCTTAGATGCCCCTTAAATAAAGTAAACAAAAAGAAAAGAACTTCTTTGTAAGTAAAATAGAAAGAGCTTGACTTATACCACTCAGAAACTAAGTTCAGCCTGATTTAACAGTCAAATAACCAACACTAGCTACATTCATATCTTGACTTATCAACAAAAGTACTTTCGCATCATTAGCTCACAATTAACTATAAAAAGTATCGTTGGCCCTCATTCTCAAAATGCCATACAGAAAAAGCAAAGTTCTTATTCTTTTGCCCTGAAGGAATGACGAAACCAACAAGACCGAATCGCAAATGCAGGGGCCTGTGATGATTTGGTCAATCTGCATCTTGATTATTTTCTATAGGGAATGTATTCATATTATCAGTTTTTAAACAACTTGCCTATGGCAAAATTTGGAGACAGGATAGCTTTTTCAATGTGCTTATAATGCAAAATCTATCCAGAACTAATAACAATGCATAACATACAAAAGAATAATGTGATAAAAATGATACTGACAAATATTGAAAAGAAAACCGTCCATTGAAGGCAGGGAGTGCGATAAGACTTTCAAAATGTGCTTACCCACCGTCGTGCCAAAGTAATGTTGTTTTCAGGATAGTATTGAGTTGACTCCATAGATTGTAGCACACTAGCTATGCCAGCTAGCGGTATTCGGAATGCTCCATCGGGCTTCTTATCGGAATCTATTCCAAACTTACATCCCACCGCACAGGATTTCAATTTCTATATAGTGATTGAATTTACATCAAAATTCTGTATAAGGTATAGTGTTAAAAACAAAAGAAACTATGCATATTTCGAAAAAAAAGTGTCCATCCAATTTTGACAACTTTTTAGTTCTACCTTACCATGTGTTATGTTTAAACCTACGAGATTAAAACACATTTATTTTGGTACACACCAGAAGATTCAAAAGTCTTAAAACCTAGGGAGTAATAAGCAGAAGTAAAAAAGTAACCTCTTCACGGCCATGAACAATAATTGGTTCTTTGTCAAAATCTCTGGAGAAGGCTAGAGAATCTTCCCTTTCCAACCACTCCTCGCAGCCTCCAGGTACGAAACCCTGGCCGACCTCATTCACCAAAACACCCAATTCGGCCTCATCAACAGCCAGTTCAAGGGGGGGCTGAGAAGACGTGGTGAACTGATAGAACGAGTCAGCCCAAGAATTAACAAGATTGGCTTGTTCAGCCAAGTCAAATTTACTCATAAAAGAAATCTCAGCTATAAACACAAGGGCAACAAAGAGAGGCAACCAATGACGCCATTTTTTATTGGGTACGTTTGAAATTGAAGATGACCCAATTGAACTTGGTGCTTCATCAGCCCAAGGAAACCTTTGAATTGGAATAGCAGTAGCCATGATTCCCCAAAATTCACGGAGAAAAAAATTTTCTTCAAGTTGTTGGAATTCATGCACGTTATTATCAAATGGGCGACAGGAAAGGTGTTTAGACTCTATTGGTTATAACCAAAGATATATTTTTCAAGTTACACGTGTCCAGATTTTATTTTTCAAGTTGGTTTGTAACTATCCTAGCTAAGTTTCAATCGGAGACTTATTTTACTACATTAATCTCATTTCGTTCGTTTTAACAGTATTTATTTTGACTTGATATAATATTTAAAAAAATAAATATTTTTTTAATTTGGTAATTAAATTAAAATTATATTAAATATATTAAAATTACTTTTTTAAACGAATAGAATATTTCATATTTTAAAAATTTATTATTGTTATTTAATATTTAAGATAGAAAAAAATATAATAACTTTTTTTTTATAATTTTACAAACTCGATAAGTAAATTAAAATAACTCATTTTAATATGAAGAGGTCAGGTAATATAAGACGAAGAATATACATGATTCTTCAAAATTATTCCTGATATGATTTTCCAAGTATATTCATGCTGATATAGCTTTTTCCATCTTTTGTTCTCCTTTTCGTTTGGTTGGTCAGATACGGATTATATTCTCAAAATAATTTGCAGAATTATTTGGTTATGAATATTAATAAATTTTAAAATTATTTTATTCTATTATTTTTTAAAAAAATAATGAAGCTACTATTTATATGAAAATGAGGAGTATATAAAAATAATCTCATGAGATATCCATATTTAAATTTGCAAGGATAAACATGCTTTTCTCAAGTCTACCTTGCATTATGATCGGAACACTTCAGCCCCGGATAACTTCATTTTGAAAATTGAAACAAAGGACTTCGTAATGCAATGAAGATCAAAATTCAAAACAAGGAAACAGTGCAGAATAAAGGAAGAAAATAGGAAAATAAAAAAAAAAGAAGCTGAAGACACAGTAAAGGAGCGAGAGAGTTCCACTAAATACATATGCATCTTCTTTAAAGGGAATAAAAGAAAGAAAAAACAAACAAAAGAATTTAGCAATTCACTCCACCACCTAAAGTTTATATAGACATTTGCTCTATAGACAGACCACAGAGATATAAAACTGATAATTTTCTAGTGCGCCCCCAACAAACATCTTTCTCTTTCCCGTTTAAAACATTTATGCTATATAGATTATCTACATGCCATTTACAACACTATGCAAATGCACGCTAGACTTCATATTTTTTACCCAAAAAATGACACGCCAATACTCTACTTTCTGCAACAAATCTGATTTCATCCAGTACACCTCAAATTCGCGATCCTCCTTGAGAAGCAACAACAGAATTACCAACGCCTTGTGCTGAAAGTCCCCTTATGCAGTACTTCACCACCCCTCAGCTGCCTTTCAAAAGTCTTACATTGGCCATAGTCTTCTGACTAATTTCGAGTTGTATTTTGTAATTTCTCTGGAATATAGAACTAGCTCCTGTCATTGTATGGTGAGGAACTTCCAAGATTTACTTGGTTATTTCTGTGGAACATGGAACTAGCAACTCCTGGACTCCCACATTCCTTGTTGGAACAACCTAAAGTACACATATAACAATTAGGTAAGGGTTTTTACAACCACTAAAAATCAATTTTTTTTTCAAAGATTAGTGGAAGTTGATGAACATTACTTGCTCTTGATCTGTAGTGTCCACCGAAGCTCTCTTCTTTTTGCAGCTAGAGTTCTTGTCAAAATCTTCATCCATGAAATTCTGACCAGAACCTTCTGCAAAATTTCTTACAATGTCAAATAAAGTACTACAAATGTATAATTAACACAAACTATATTGACATATGTTTAATGTACATAAATAATATTCCCTTGTTCTTTTCAGCATCCCAGGGATCTAAGTAAAGCTACTAGTTTTAACATTTTAGTCTTTACGAAAGACGGTCCATCCTCAAATCCTCAATTAACAACAATTTCAACACAAATGGAGCAAAGTGCTTACCAGTATCTCTACAAACTGTTTTCTGAAGTCCTCCAGGTTTGGAGAGGATCAACTGTGACCTTGTTTTGTGCTCACTAGACAAAGATCTCTCATCTCTTGTTCGTTTCCCCTTGCAATGGAATTCACAACAAAATTGACTATCCAGAACCTGATGATGCCCATCACCGCGTACATATTTTAAGTAATCATCAGAATCAGCTGCAATATTCACAACAGATGGTTTCCTCACAGTCTTGACCTTCTTCCAACAGCCATAATGCAGAAAAGGTAACTGGAAGAGAAAGGAAAAAGCATCAAGCAAGATCCACTGACGTTTTTTATTTTCTTTCTAAGAGGGATATGGTGCTGTTTTCATTGTCATTACAGAAAACTAGTGGGGCAAGAGGGGTCAATTTTGCGCAGATCCCTCACGAGCCATGTTGTTAGGACTCGTAAAAATGTTGATGGTGTATATTGGCTCCTCCAGAAGTAATGCATATTTGGAGGATTCAACACGAGTGCAAAAGCATTTTTGGAGAGTCCGAGCAATATAGTTCACAAGTACTTTCAATGAGAAACCAAAACATAAGGGAAATAAAGAGGCAATTAGAAATATTATGCAAAAAAAATTATATTCTACCAGGATTACTTTAGAAAGGATAGTTCTATGAACAAATTCTCAATTTTGAAACGAAGCAACAACATCTTCCCAAAAGAGGAAGGATGTAAAAAGTAGGAATTTAATAATTAAGCCTCCTTTCAGAGTAAATAGCAAATAACAACACATCATGTACACTTATAAAGTAAGACAGAATCAGGATCTTCTTCTGTCTCATTCCCTCCATAGCCTCCTCCTATTAATGGCTATATCTGACGTTAATTTTTCCCTCTCCATTCTTGAATTTTGACATCTCAAATCAAAAAAGCTAGACACCAAAATTTGTCCTTTGAACTTTAGAAGTCATTCAAAAAAAGCCAAAAATCAAGATCACATCAAAACTTGATATTTATCTCATCATCATAATTTCTTATGGTTATATATGCTTTTCGTATATACTTATATAACCCAATTATTAGTTAAACAAAGGAAATAGTATAATTTTCTAAGACCATAGAACTCATATGTTTTTTCCATTCAAGTACTTGCTTAATGTTCTGTAAAATAGCAATCACATCAAATCAATATTTTAGCTATTTCCACAGAGCATAAATTTTCACATATACTGATTTGTAGAATGCTAAATACATGCATACATATAGAGAGTGAGATGCACACAACACACACATTTAGAATATCAGCCATGAATTTTTGAATTTTTTTTCTCGATGTTGCGTGATTTACACTTACTGTCAGATTGGTGTCAGTAAGACTAGTTTTTGGTGTGAGAAAATGTCACCCCCTCCCAAAATATATGTATGCGTCTGTCTCAGGTCATTGTTAAAATGCAGCCAAATAAGGGGTCATGTTATAGCTCTGGAAATAGAGAATAAACTAAAATGAGGCTCCTGACCTGCTCTGAAGCTTTGTTGACATGTGCAGATAACTCTTCAGACAAATTTCTGCAGCTCAGGTTCATCTCCACAGATCCAGCATGCAAGGCCATGGATCTGTATAACTGCTTAACAAATGATGCTTCAAGATAGTCCAGAAATTTATTATGCGTCTCATTTGTCCATCCTGTGCAGTTATCCTGAAGTCAACGTGAAATACGCACTTGTTATTATCCTAATATTCTGGCAGGTTAAACAACAACAACATACCCAGTACAATCCCACAAGTGGGGCCTGGGGAGGATAGAGTGTACGCAGACCTTACCACTACCTCATAGAAGTAGAGAGGCTGTTTCCTGTGATCCTCATCTCAAAACTCATAAGAAGAAAGAACCAGTTATGACAAAAGGAAAGGGAGGGAACAAAAAAGTGAGTTCCATGCATCTTAAGAATAAAATTCCTGCAGGTCAGCTAAGGATATTCAAGAATGTCTAGGAACCTCCATGATACATTAATCAGAATCAGCTAGTCTGAGAGTGCCCATTAAGGAAAATTAGAAAAACATATCAAGAAATGTGCATGCCACAAGCAGCTTTCACAGATGATCCTTCCAAGGACAAACATGAAGGTATAAATAATGAATTCAATATTCCATTAAACTATTTTATTTTATTTTTTTTATAAGAAATATTCTACTAGGCTATATAAAAGGGAAGTAGAAAAGATAGAACTTTGAGGTCCTACTTCAAATAAGATGGCATGAAAGGAATTGTTCGCGTGCAAGAGCCCATGTACACGAATAGAGAGTGCAAATTTTGTAGGAATAATCTAATGAATTCATGTGCATTAAGTAGGTTGCACAGATCCTTACAAAAAAATCATTCTGCCAAAAAAACTTAGACAGCACATATCCATCCATATTCAAATTTCGCATGTGCATTAAGGAGGCTGTGGAGGACAATAGTCTCCCACATCTGATCACAGGAAAAATCTAATGAATTTTGTAAAACCAAACGCAAGTAATTCATAAACATAAACTGGAAGTGGACCAGGAAATACTTCCACTTGACATAATTGATATTAACTATAAACAGATAAAAGTACCTTGCTCAGTACAAGGTAACTCAGAAGTCAGAACCCCTATTAGAATTTAAAACTCCATTGTTTCATTGTGTAATTCACTAGCCGACCACCCCAAACCTACATAATATGAACCCGATACATCGCACAAGACCTGAAAGGATGAACCCAAAAGCAGGAGAGTGACAATACCACTATTGGGATTTGCCTTATTTGCTTGAATGGGTATATCAACCTTTACTAGCATTCCAATGTGATGCCC
This sequence comes from Solanum sejunctum, assembly GCA_025642045.1. Lineage (NCBI taxonomy): Eukaryota > Viridiplantae > Streptophyta > Magnoliopsida > Solanales > Solanaceae > Solanum > Solanum sejunctum. Next base: position 35,056,830 of record JAOTQJ010000001.1, on the reverse strand, counting down.
GAGGAATCTATAGAAAAATAATTCAGTTACACACAGCATATATGTACATATACATGAGTTTCATTGAAAACACAAATTACCCGTTCATGGATAGGACAGTTAATACAGTTTATCAAAAAGATTTGTGACACACCAAATAGGTATGATAGTTGAAGTCTTACTTTTGAAAGAAAACTACAAAAATTATCATGGTTAGGGAACAAGAAGCAAGATATTTTAATCAAGAAGGAGAGAACTTTTTTTCTTCTTCTTTTGCAGGTGATGTAGGAAACAGCATTCAGAATCCAGAAGAGGCTATCTTAATAGTTATGGTCAATTCAATGAAACTTAGTATCACAGCAAAACTTCGAAAGAATTTAAATTCTCTACGCCTACCGCATTCATGTCTCTCCGGATGGATGTAAAGATAGCAGGAAAGGATTTTACTTCGATTTGTCAAAAGTTTAGGTCATAGGATGAAACCATGCCTCAATAGAGGCGAATTTCAGCAATTCTTAGTCGTTCTGAAAACAAAGAATAAGAAACCCAAAAAGGAAAGTCGGTAAATAAAGGTTGAATGATTATTTTACTTCCATTTGTACAAGAGGACTCCAAGAAACGTAATCCTGAACAATTTAATTCTTTTTGCTTTTATCTATAAACATACAAGCCGCCTAATACCTGTTAATCCATCAAGTACCAAAAGGATGATTTTGAAATACAAGTTCTAAGCAACCAGAAAATGAAAAATGCTTATCATTTGTTAGAACAAAACTGAAAACTTCAGTTCCAAGAACAGAGAACACTAATACCAAGTCTGTCAAAACAGCGGCCTATTATAGTCTCCAAGAACTTAGATTGCAATGACTGCATGTACTCCCTCTGTCCCATTTTACGTGATATTTTTCCCTTTTTAGTCCATCCCAAGAAAACATGTCACCTTAGTATAATTAAAAACAATTTAACGTTAAATTCCTTTTTACCTTTAATGAAATGATTTTAGCTACAAAAATATCTAACAGTTGTTTTAGACCATAAGTTTTAAAAGTCTTTCTTTTTTCCTTCAATACCGTGATAAGTCAAAAGGTATCACATAAAATGGGACAGAGGGAGTAATAATTTAAATCTTCCATGTGCAAGCTTATAATGAGGATATCTCCAGCCAGAAAACCTAAAGCATCTCAATTGAAATCTAATGAATGCCTTAAGAAATATGTTGAAGTTCAATTATCCTATTGAGGAAATCATGGTATTCTTTCATGAAGAAGAACCATTAATATGATTAACAAACTCAAGAAATTCCTCAAACTGATTCAAGGTGGTTTTTAAAGACCCCTAGTGCTTCAAACACACTTCAACTAATTTCAAAACCAGGCTCTACTCCAACTAGTGCTTCAACTGCACACCCACTCACCCCTCCCGTCTTCCTCTAGAACAAAATTGTCACCCATCTGTCCAGATAAACTTGAGCTTCCTATTCAGTAACAAAGGCGTAGAGAATAATGCTGCATATACTGCTTTCTCCTTAGTCTTCCTGACTATATTTCTTGTTTTCTTTTCTACACTGATGGTGAACCTAGGATTTCATCCTTAATGTACTCAAAAATGTCCCTGAAAGGAGGATTTAATCCTTTGATGCTCTCGGCAGTGAAGAATAAAGGCAGCGAGAAAGTTTTTGAGATTTCTAATCACATATGATGTCTCTAACACATAATATAGTTGCCTTTTAGGCATTTGCTCCCTATGTAATATACACTTTCCACATCTCCCATCTTTTTCTTGAAAACAGTTAATTATGGAAAGTCATTTCCATGCTTGAACCAAACACTTTATGACTCAGTTGTTCCCCTAACTTTGCAGTTACCTTTTGCATGCTTGAATTCAAGCTTTATCACAGCAGTCAGATTTATGAAGTCTCTGCTATGGAGTGCTCAGAGAGATCAATGCTGAGGAACCACCATATGCAAACAAAGTTTACATCTTGCAAGCACTATCATATTAACAGCTAAATGAAATCTAGTGACTTAGGGGGTCTAAAATCTCTGAGAAGACAGGCAGTCTCAGGAAAACACCTTTTAGAAGTAGACCTTCCATTCTCAAAAGTCATATTATATCATTTTATAAAATAATGATTTAAAAAACTCAAGTCAAGGTATACTTCCCACACATGCTGCAGTATCAACAGAACAATTCAATCTATTTCAGATTGTTAACATTAACAGCATGAGCCGAGGGTCCATACGAAACCACCTCTACTTCTGAGGTAGGGATACATTATCTGTACACTCTACCCTCCCCAGAATCTATTTTGTAGGACTACACTGGCTATGTTGTTGTAACATAAACTGTACAAAAGGACAGCCTGGTATCAACATTAACTGCATGTGCAGGATTACTACATCAGCATGAAGTGTGACAAAAGCTTTAAGCATTCAATGACTACATATTTAGGAATGTAGCACTAAAGAAAAATGGGTTCTAAAATGACAATGTAGTAACCTTTTCTAAAACTACGGAATCGAGCCAACTGCGGACTATTACACCATGTACATTTTACCTCCCACCAGCAGATTGACTGTGATTCTTTTTATGAGAACAGCTGATTATCCAGGAATACATATAACATAATACAAAATCTGATAATCCCAAACTAGCATAGAGAAAAAGAATTTCAGCCTGATACACCATACACTAATGGCATAACTAAATTGTTTTACACAAGATTTAATAGAGTAGTCTGAATCTATAGGTGAATGTGTCCAATAAAGAGCTTGACATCAGTGTCAATTAATGCTCAAGCGGGTAAAATTCTTTTTGATTAGATGTGAAATAGGTAATTTGGAATGAGTTTGACAAGCTAAATATTCATATTGATCATCTACAAGCTCCAATTCTTTCCTTTAGGATGCTAATTTTCCAATTCAGACCTTAAACAAAAATGATAATATAATCACACCATCCTTGCCACAAGAACTGTGTCAGTACTCTCTTGCCCAATGTATGCAACCCAATTCACTGGTATGAGAGTACCAATCCTCTCATTAGTAAGAGAGAGTCAAATCCATTTCAGTTGATTACTCATACTTATTCCAAACCATTATTGTTTTTAGGAATGGACCCATTATTCATTCAATGAAAACTATTGTTGTTCTTTGTCTCTTTTCCACAAAAAATATAGCGTAATTCCACTTATTCCAACTCTGAAAGCACACAAGGTTATGCTAGATAGCCCTTAACCAGATTAAAAACAAAATTGAACTAACATATCACGGAGATCCTTAACCTGATCTCTAAATTAAATTGGTGAGCCGGTTTATCAATTCTCTCTCTATGTATCATGTCTAGTCGTTGCTTCCGCTAAAAAAGCATACCGACAACAGAGAACCCATACAGTCACAATATCAGCATCACCACCAACAATTAGGAAAATAAACAAAACGATAACCTTGCAGACACTACATCACAAAATCTCCTCGACATACCAAAAGATACACGAGATTTAACCAGTAAGAAATCGCAAAGAAATAAACTATTACCGTGGTAGCATTTCCACTCTGCAGCGAAGTATTTTTGAAATTCCCAACACTTAAAGATGACGCACCAGAATTCGACCGGGTCAACTCATTAGCACAACTCTCCGACGACGACGCCGGTATCTCCTTCCGGTAGCTCTCTTCCATTTTATACTCTCCGATAATGTGAGATTTGGGGGAAAAAATCAACAAATATCTCTGTGTACATTACCAGGGAGGGGGAATGAATAAAAGCGTGAAGTTTGGGGTCGCGTGGGGGTGGGGTGGGGTGTGGGTAAGGCCTGTGGAGGCGTTTTTGATCAAGTGGAGGGTAGTCAGGTACTTTTGGAATTGGAAGGTGGCTAAAAGAGGGCTCCACATGGCGACGCTTTTACACGTGTCATGATTGTGGCGTTGTGCCACGTCAGCAGAGGCTGATAAATATCTGCAGAAACTGTCAACCAGATATTTCTTCTAGGAAAGCGAGGCGAAATAGCGTGGGGTAGTCAGGAGGCACTTTTGGTATTGGAATGTGTTGATCACGCGCCACGTGCGTGACAGCTACTCGAAGGACTACTGGTCAGTGAGTCAAAAACCAGATAAGCGTAGGGTATAGTACACGTCCTATTTAATTTATTATTTGATTTTGATTTTGATTTTTAATAACATACAAACAAATAACAACATACTACGTGAAAATTTTACAAGTGAATTTGAACAGACAAAAATATATATAAATTTTATCACTATCTCATAGAGATAGAGTAGTTATTTTCAAAAAACTTTTATTTCAAAAATAATTCCAAAAAGCAAAAAATACTAAATATAAAATGATTAGAATGGACAATAAATCAAAATATATAGCGACTATTAACCTACTATAACCTAAGGCTTCTAACATTTTACCCGAATATGTGATCTCTACTCATTTTTATCTAAGATAATGTCTTTAAAAATACGAAGTTGAGTCATATATTTTCAGTCCATCTTAAAGTTTTTATAATTTTTAAAAATTTTATGATTTTAAATTAAAAATATATATTATTTAATTTTATACTCTCAAATATATTAAGCAAAAATTAGAATTAAATAATTATACAATAACAATATTCTATTAAATATATTAAAAGGGTAAAAAGTAACATAACTAAATTGAAACGAATAATGTATTTGACAAAAGCAATTATAAATCACATTTAGGTATTTTATAAATTATTAATAGTAAATCATTATTTAAAAATTTATTAAAAGATAATAATTACAGAAAAAATTATTAACAACTTTATGTCTTCTTGAGCCAAAAGAATAGACTGTTTTAAGAAAAAGTTTAGGGTTAAATTTGATTTTGTCTATAGACCATTGATATATTTGAACTGTCCCTATAAAAATTATTAACAAATGAAATAAATATCTAATCAGATATTTTAAGATTATTTCTGCCAGGTATATTTATAATAATAATTAGGTTTATTTTATTTGTTTTAGCCTTTCTTAATTGAGTCGTTTTCCTTATCTATTAGACGAAATCGATTACGACGGGAAGAACGTTTTCACGTACTTTTCCACAGGCAAATGCATTATCTCATCCATTATTAGTATTGAATGAATGTAATGTTATTGGATTTGAAAGGTAAAAGGTGGTTGCAATTTTTTTTCCTAAACTTTTGGGACTTTTTATAATATCAAAAAACAATTTAAAATTATTTAATGTACCTAGTAATTAGTCCACCGTCACTTTTGACGAACTAGTCTAGAAGAAATTAAGCAAAGCACGTGACATAATAAAATTTATTTAATTGTAAAATATTGTTATTGGACAAATTGAAGGGGTAATTATTTGCAATTAAAGTGATCGAGTATGTGTTTATAACTATGATTTACAAGGCTCTAAAACATAATTTTGGGCGTACGAGTTTCTTATTGGCCCAATTTCACTAAATTTGTGTTATCTTCTTCGTCTGAATCATTTTTCTTCTTCATTGGCGTTATTTCCCTTCACCGAACTGAGTAACAGTTGAGATTTTGGTTCTAGTTCGAGACTACTGCAATTTTTCCCATCTTTGTTTGAATTACAACCTTGATCTCACCGAGGACATAGATAGAAAAGAGTAGAGGTCGCGAATTAGAGTAGTATGCTAATTGATTGGTAGGATTAGGTGAATGTCTGGCTGTGGGGTATAGTAAGATAGCAGGAGGACTCGTGTTTTTATTATGTGTTGTCATTATATATCGTATATGTCTTAGTTTTATCGTATTTGCATACTGTCATGCGTTTTTCATTATTAGTCGTTCTTTATATTTTTTTTCTTTTTCTTTTTGTCATATGTAGTTTATTCTGCTTATGGGTTTTTGAGATGAGGGTTCATAGGAAACAATCTCTCTACTTCTATGAGGTAGTAATAAGGTCTGCGTACATTCTACCCTCCCCAGACCCCACTTTTTCATTGAGTATATTGTTGCTATTGAATAGTAAGAGAAAATTACACTTTAATTTGAGTATATCCATAAAGAGAAATAGAGCATATTCTTTATCCTTTTGTAATCAAGTACCTCCAACAGCTTAGTTTAGTTGTGAAATTAGATATTTAAACAAACAAAAAATAGGTAAAATTCTCAAATTCAAAATTTTAATTTATTTTAAAAAACATTCAACTACTTATACATATGTGTGGTATATATATATAATGATTTGCTAAAATGATAATTATTAAATATAGTTATTACGAGTTGTAATATTAAATAATGAATTGCAAGTTCTAATAATTATGGATTTTAACAATTTAATTACAAGTTATAACAGATATATGCATTATATTCATTCCATATCAATTACATACTCAAATCTGTTAGGATATATGTTTGAGTATAAATAATAATTAAATTATTAAAATTCATAATTAATATTATGTAATATTACAACCCATAATAACATATCTAATATTTATCATTTTAGCAAATCTTATTATATATATCCACACAACAGGAATTTAATTCAACGAATGAAATTACTATATTTATCAGCAAATTGTAGTCCAAAATATCTCATGCAACAGCTCCTAATCAGATATTTTTATTCATCTAAACACTATGGTGTAACTAATTAGGTGGTCAAACCATTTAAAACTGTACCTGCAGCCCAACATCTTTTTCAAATTATAAAATAAAAAAGTTAGATTTTTAGTTAATGCATTTTAAATTAATTTGAAGTACGTTTTATCATAACAAAATTTCAGTCTATACTGATATCATAATATTAGATTGGGGAAAAAAATCAAAATTAAAAATTGATAGAAAAGTCCATTAATCTCTAATCAACTTCCCTTGTCACTATGGCCTCGAAGGTTAGTAAGCCTCTCTTGATATAAATAGTCCTTTTTTTCTTTTTTTTGTTAGAGAATTGAAAAATTATATGCGTCTATAATAGCATGTAATGAAATGAAGTTATTTGTGACGGATAGCTATATTAGCTAGGCCTCAAGTTAGCATATCAAGTTTGCCACAGTTTAAAGTGGATTGAAAGTTAATTTAATTTTATTACAAATAGTATTGTTAGTACACAGAACTTACTATTACATTTGAAAGTATTAATATTTAGTCAATTATAGTAATCATAAAAATCAATATATAAAAAAATATATTTGAATAACGATATTATTATATATTTTATTTATTAATAAAAAGACTGATCTTTTATCCAAAAAGTGATATAACAAAAATATATATGGTGGGACATGATTAGGATATGTTTATGCATCTGAAGAAACCAAATGATTCAATTACAGTTACAAAATTGGTGGGACATTGTTATAAGCTTTCGACGAATCTATTTAGCCATTGAGGAAAAAGGAAAAAAGACTTTGGCTTCCCAATGAGATATTTATTAATTTATGAGTCTTAATTAGAAAGTGTAAACCTTTACGTAATTTCTTTCTTTTTTACGTGTAGGCAAGCAATTTAGACAATCACGAATCTCAGTCATAGAGATGCTTAATCATGATTACATATCCAAATTATGATTAATCAGTAAATTCTAATTCGAAAATATCTCATGCTACAATCCAGTCAGATATTTTAGGTACTTTAAAAAAAATGATGATAAATGTAGTTCAAGACTACTTTTGAATAAGATTTGGTCCGCCCAATTTTTATTTATTTATTTTTGATAAAGAACTGACGACGAATTATCAAATGTTCAAAAAGCTCTAGCTAGCTAGCAACGGGAGAGAATGACTAAGCCTAACTATTGGTATAAAGGAGAAACAGGTATAGAGCGTCAAACTATTACCAAGCCTAACCTGTAGGAAAGCGAGACAATGCTGAACGTTTAGTTATTAAAATTCTATCATCATTTGTGATCTTTAAATCCTCTTAATATTATGTTTTCAGTGGGTTAAAAATATGTTCATATACTAACTAATCACTTATCCCCAATATTTGGTCGACTTGCCTCTGATCTACTTCTCCTGGAACTCACCTCTGTCAACCTCTCACATCTCCTAATTAGGGCTTCGATCTTCACATCTCCACTTGATCACATGCTCAAACCATTTCAATATCATTCCTTCATTTTTTTTCATCCACATCTATTTTATCTCACATATCCTCATTCATAATCATATCTCACTTAACCGATATATTTACATCAACATCTTTATTTCCGCAATCCCTATCTTTTGGACATGAGAATATAATGTATCATACTTTTTTAGTTTTTTAAATACGAGCTAAATTTTTTTAAAAAAATATCATATGATACAGTATGAGACCTTTTAAAAAATATCATATAACCTAACCTAAAATGGTTCATATATATCACAAGTTAGAGAGTATAGACCCTTTTTTTTTCTTTTCTTTTCTTTCTATTACCCAAAAAAAATAATGTTTTTGGATGCGCACGTAAAAATATGTGTCAAACTACAAATAATTAAAAAACGAGAGTTATAATTCTGTTCATAGAACTGATTAAAATTATAATTAGTCCATGTTACGTTACACGTGATTATTGGTTATATCCACGCTATAAATATGATATATCACATGTTTTTAGAGGTGTTCCATGCAGGAAAAAAAATAAAAAGAAACACGTATTCCCTTCCCCATTGAGATACTATCTTCATTTTAGAGTTGGAATTTATGTTTTGTTACACCTAATAAAAGTGGGCTACAATTACTACTAAAAAGAGATTTTTTTCAATCGAAAATCACTGATAAGTTAATTTATGTTATAAAATATAATTTTTTAAATTATTTTTCATTGATTCATAGTTTCCAAAAAAAATATATGGTAATAAATAAATAATTTTTATTAAAATTTTGAGAAGCAATCAACTCTATCACAACAAAAAGTTGTTGGAAAGGATGATGAATTTGCAACTTATAAGAGATTATCATTTAATTTTATTATTTACGTGCTTGATAAATATAAAAAGATTGTAAATTAAGTATTTTATAAGCTATTAGTCATATATAAATTGGTCAGAAAGGAAAATGAGTTTGCAATTAGAGGGTATTAATTGGTTTAGCTTATATGAGATCGTTTATTCTATTTACATGTTTGATAAATACAAAGTGATTATAAATCAAGTTATAATAAGCACTTCCATTTGATCTCTCTCCCTCTCCCTCTATATATATCAAATCCATTGCTGTTCAAGTAAATCTTAGCCATTAAAATCTAACTTATGTCATGTGTCAGTTATCAAAATAAAATTTGGAGAAAATTGAGAGAAAGTAAATGAAGAGGAGCCTCCTCCGATTTAGCAGCTTAATTACCATTAGCTTATCGATGATCTTACTTGCTACTATCTCACATAACAATACTCTGTTCCTTTTTAATTATCATATTATGTTTTTTGAAAGTTAATTTGACCGATTCAAAGTTAAATTAGATTACATTATTTGATATTTTAAAATTAAAATGTCGGTATTCAAAAACTTTAAGAAAAATACTATTGGTTGTAACTTTTTTATATTAATATGATGAATATATCGTAAAATGTTAATCAAAGTTAATATATTTTAACTCTAAAAATAAAAATTGTGATAACTAAAATAAGGCAAAAGAAATATCAGTTAAAGAAAATTATATAATTGGAAAGAATTTTCATTTATTTTAGCCTCTTTATTCATATTCACTGGAATTAATTATTAGGATTTTCTATTAGCAACTTTTAACTATAACCTCAAACTTCATTTCTATTCGCATTGCCCTAGTTAATTTGCATATAATACTTATATACTTTTTTCATCCAAATTTAATGATTTAACGCACCTTTTGACAAGCGATAAATAAAATGATAATTTTTGTTATCACTTTTATTATTATAATAAGTACACATCTCATTTATTGAAAAATCAATTAAAAATAACATAGTACTTAATAATAAGGATAAAATAGGTATAAAGTAGTAAAATTATCTCTTAATATTTTAAAATGAACAAAAATAAGAATATG
>JAOTQJ010000001.1:35014932-35037219 GCA_025642045.1 Solanum sejunctum | reverse complement strand
TGATACTCATCATGGGTCATCCGAAAATAGTCACGCTATGTTTTTAAATATAGGGGTCAGGCTGCGTACATCTGACCCCCTTACCCCTGCAATGGGCGGAAACCTTTAAGGCTATGGGTAATGTTGTTGTTTATGAATTATATTAATAAGGCAAAAAATTGTTTATAGAAATGTGTTTTTTGGAACAAACTAAAACCTTGTTCTGATTTATTTATTTCAGACGATTTTAAGCTAATATTATTTTTTGAGTATTTTTATAATGTTTAAAAGTATCTACAAAACAATAAATATTACTTTTTTTGACTCATTTTATATGATACTTTTTTGATTTGACATCGTATTTAAGAAAAAAAATGAAGACTTTTAAAACATGTGATCTAAATTTATTTTTAGATATTTAAGTGTCTGAGAAATATTTCATTAGGTGTAAGAAAAAAATTAAAGATAAATTATTTTTGATTAGAATGAGATAACATTCTTTTTTAAACATAGAAAAAAAAATAACACATAAAATGAGATAAAGAGAGTTTAACTTATTTTATTCTTAATAAAAAATCTGTAGTTTAAAAAAAATCGTTGAGAGCGTTTGCCAAATGAACTTTCTAATGTGCAATCGAAATTAATCAAAATTTCAAATATCAAAAAAATAATATTCTCTTCGTTAAATTTTATTAGGTCTTATATTATTTTGAGATGTCCAATAATACTTGTTTACTTTATGAAATCAAGAGACGATTTTACATCTAGTTTCTAATTTACTTTTATCACTAGTTATAGTCATTTTTCAATTATATTTTTTAGGACTTCATATTTATTATATTCAAAGGATAATTGATAAAATTATCTATTATTATTTACTATTTATTAATTTTTATGCTAAATTAATTGGGGCTAAACGAAATTAAATGATAAAAATAATAAAAAAATAAGTTATATAAACTCAGACCAATTAGGAAAAAATGTGCCACATAAATTAAATTAGGTAATAAAAAATAAAAAGGGACAAAGAAAGAGCTGCGCTTTAAAAGAGTGGTTCAGGTGTAAGAAGAGAAGACACTTGTCGACTCCAGCAAGCCCTAAATCAACGAAGAAGAAGGAAACGACACGCTGCTCTCTCCTGCTTCCTTCCCTTCTTTCTCTGCACATAAGGGTATAATTGTCTGTCCGCTTCCTATTCATTTTTGTCTTTATCCTAACAACATCTCAAGAAATTATCAATCTTTTTTCTCGATTTAATGAAGTTGAAATCTTTGTATTTTTGGGCAATTTTTTGTATTTTTCTTGGAGTTGAAATGAGCTTGAACACGATTAGTATGCAGTTTCTTTTGTTGATCAAGTATATTTCAAGTATAGATGATAATGAGTTGAATAATTTTGGTTTATGGGTTTTTTAGGATGATTAAATGATGGATCCATTGTATAGGATGGTTGTTTAGTATGTTTTATACTGAATTGAGCTAATAGTGATATTGATCTAGGGTTTTAACTAAGACCAGATATTGATCATGATTTTTTTTAGTTATTCAAGAGTCAAAAGATTAAAGTAAGATCTTAAAGATTTGTGGATATCTTCAATCTGGCTATGAAGACCAAACTCGTCAATAAGCTTGACCTATACTGTGTGTTATTTACATCTCTTACTATATAACACAGTCCTCTGTTTGTGTAGCAGAACAATTTGTTTATACTTGAATTTGTAGTTAATATGGTGTGTCATAAGTTATCTATGGTTCAATATAGCTTAAGAATGATTTCAATTTCTTGAGAGGAGGATTTTTTGGGAATGGCCTCTCAATCTCTATGAGATAGTGGTAACGCCTGCCTACCTTTTACCCTCTCCAGACTCCACTTGTGTGATTCCACTGATTATGTTGTTAAGTATGTTGTTGTTGGAGATAATAATGGAATTAATGTTTGCTCTTTCTATTATGAATAAAGCATTTACACTTGTTTGGTGAATATTGTCTCCTAAAGCTAATTGTACTTCTTGGATTTGATACATATATCAAGTTTCCATCTGAGCATAGATTTTGAAGTTAAAATTGAGTTTTTGAAGTTGTGCTTGGAAAATTTCACTTGGAAAAAGTTTGAAGTTTAGTGAGTGAAAGCATAAAAATCCAAGAAATGGTCTGAACCAGCTTTTGGAAATTTGAAATATTAGAAGATTTAAAATCTGATCAAAATTCATGGTCAAACACGTCTTTGAAAGATAAATCTTCCAAATCTACTCCCAAAATCTATGGTCAAACTCTAGCTACGAAGAAGAAAAAGGTTCCAATCTCCAGGTGCTGGTGATCTACCTTAACTGCTAAAATTCTTACTAATGAATTTTTCATACCAGTTACTCAAATACCCTTTTGAGTCTAGTACCATGGGATCTTACATGAACTTCAAGAACATCGCTGACACGCCACAGCTGGAGAGCAATGGGGGGAAGTTAATGGATAATGGTGATTTCCCTTTGGCTAGGCAATCTTCTATATACTCGTTGACGTTTGATGAGCTTCAAACTACATTTAGTGGACTTGGAAAAGATTTTGGATCAATAAATATGGAGGAATTGTTGAAAAGCATTTGGACAGCTGAAGAGTCTCAAGCTTTGGCATCTTCTACTAGTGGAGGAGGAGATGGAAATGCACCTTTGGGAAATCTACAGAGGCAAGGTTCTTTGACATTACCCAGGACACTTAGTCAGAAAACTGTTGATGAAGTATGGAGAAACTTTCAGAAAGAAACTACTGTTAGTACCAAAGACGGAGGTGACACCAGGAAATCAAGCTTCGGACAGAGGCAATCTACCTTGGGAGAAATGACATTGGAGGAGTTTTTGGTGAAAGCAGGTGTAGTTAGAGAAGATATGCAATCTACCTCAAACTCAAGCAGTATTACATTTGACAATGGTTTAAGCCAACAGAATAACAACAATGGTTTGAACATAGCATTTCAGCAACCAACTCAAAACACTGGATTATTGATTAATCAAGTTGCAGCCAATAACATGTTGAATGTGGTTGGTGCCACGGCCTCACAGCAACAACCACCTCAGCAGCAACAGCCACTTTTTCCCAAGCAAACAACAGTGGCATTTGCATCTCCTATGCAATTATCGAACAATGGTCACCTGGCTAGCCCTCGGACTAGGGCTCCTGCTGTTGGAATGTCCAGTCCTTCTGTAAATACTAATATATCTCAAGGTGGAGTTATGGGTATGGCAGGATTTCATAATGGAGTTTCACCATCAAAAGGAGGATCCCCTGGAAATGACTTTGCTGCAAGGAGCAATGTGGATACATCGTCTCTCTCACCTTCCCCTTATGCATTTAGTGAAGGTGGAAGGGGCAGGAGATCCGGTAGTTCATTGGAAAAAGTTGTAGAGCGAAGGCGTAGGAGGATGATTAAGAACAGAGAATCTGCAGCTAGATCAAGGGCTCGGAAGCAGGTGAACTCATATGTTGAGCTATTATCTGATGATTTACAATATTTTCTTGTGCTTCTGATTCTTGAGGACCATTACATTAATCGGATTTACTCTAAATTTCTAACTAATATGACACTTGGTCAACTAATTTGTATAATGAAACTGACAAATGCAACTTTGTGCAACAGACCTGATGATTTTGACAACATTATCTTGGTGTTTAATGTGTAGACTTCCTTATGACAGTCTTCTTTAATTACTTATAGATCTAACAATGGCTGATAAATTTTCAAACATTATTACATCTGTTTAAAACAGCTCCCTTATATGCTTTATCAAGCTGATAATCTTACTAACGAGCCCTGTAAAAGGCTGAGAGATATTCATGAATTTAGTAAATTTACTTGGCGAAGTAAATAATACATTGAATGTGGTTGGCTCTTAGGAAGTGCATGTGCACTCAATTGCAGCTTTAGAGTTTTGGATCTTTATTACAATTATGGCGAATTTTGATAGTGAGAAAGAGGAAGCAGTTGTTTATAACACATTTATAAACTTTGGTTCCTGCACCTACCATGAACTTGAATCATCACATAGCTGCTAAAGCAAGCTAAGCTTCACACAGCCATGAATGACAAAATTTATCAAATGTTTATTGTGAATAGACTTCTTAGTACCTTTATGTTGGATAATGCAGGCCTATACTTTAGAGTTGGAAGCTGAAGTGGCAAAGCTTAAAGAAATTAATGAAGAGTTGCGGAAGAAACAGGTATGTACCAAATGGTTGGAAATCATAAATTACTGCAATGTCATCGTAAAGTGTTTGTGTTGTAACTTTCACTTTTGAATTGTTTGTGCAGGCTGAAATTATTGAAAAGCAGAAAAATCAGGTACGCCATTCTTTTATTTTAGTACTAATAATTGGTCTGAAGGATGAGTTGAAATACTATAAACTTCAGTGACATTGTAAGCAAATGAGTAAGTTATGTAGTAGCACCACGGCTTACTAATCAACAAAATGAGCAAGACTTCCAGGAAACGGGCAATTTATGTCATCAAATTGCCTAAGTGGATGGAGCAATTGCACATTCTTGTGAAATCTGTATAAACTGTGAAGATGCGTAAATTTGGAAGTTCTTTTCGGGTCGGAGACTAAAACATGAGTATTAGTTAAAAACTAAGTTGTCTGCTGTCTGGTAAATTGCTGGTGTTGTCTCTAACCTTTTCATTCTGTGCAATTGCAGCTACTGGATAAAAGTAGTATGCCATGTGGATACAAATTAAGATGCTTGAGGAGGACACTGACAGGACCTTGGTAGAAGAATGAGGAGTTGGAAGTAAAAATTGCTGGGTACAAGTTTAGGCAATAGTTTAGGTGGATGGAATTGTTGGCTGTGATCTGATTCAGATCTACCTTCTTCACGTGTGTGGTAACTTTATGTATGGAAATGAGATGGTACACTTATGTAAATTATGTAAACGATCTGCTTGTATGAATGTCGTCTTTCTGTACTTCAATTTGCTTCACACATTTTAGTCATGGAGTCATTATGCAAGTAATTGTTAGAGGTAGCTTTTCTCTGTAAAAGTAATAAGCTGTAGCTGTAACTAAAATTCAATCAACTCGTCTCATCTCCAAAATGCTCATGAATAAAAATGAACCGTACTCTAGAATTCTTCCTGGATTGTAAGAATCCTCAGAGAAATGAAAAAAAAAATAAAAAAATCCAATCTATTGTGTAGTACAAACCAAGATCACCAATCCAACGCACGAGAGCTGCATTTCGTCTAATGCTCTAAATAGCAATAATCATGATTCTGGAGGCCATACTCATACAAAGAAAAGAAACTTGTGGGCTGGGATGCTGTATAGTGTCCAGCTGAGGCGAAGAACAATTTGCCCATAACTGGTGTCATTCCTTTGATCGTCACTCTTTCAAATGCATGCCGTAAATGCCCATATGGTAGAAACTATGTATTGTAGGTTAGGACTAATCCCGTCAAGAAAAGGGAAAAGTGATATAAGTGAACAGATAAACCATCTTTTGTTGAGACATCTACCCAGTTTGCCCAATTGCAGATGACCGCTGCACTTGGCTACTGCATTGGAATGAGTCGACTAACTTTGGTTAAACTTAGGAAAATCTCACTCTTGAGCTTTTTGTATCTGCTACCAAGTCATCAAGGACAAGGAACTTGTTTTTCTTGTAATCGCCAGTGAAGTTTGTGTGTAATCCCATCAATTTGAGTTGCCCCTTTAACATACTTGGGCATTATGAAAGTTTCAGCATTGGCATTTCTAGCTCCTAGGGTACTGATAGACAAGACCTTCTGCCACACTCCTTGCCCTTGCATGCCCGAAAAGCTTGCTTACAATAGCCAGTGCAAACTGTGTTGCTGTAGCAAGTCCCTGACTTGTGATGAGTTTACCATCAATAACTACTTGAGCATCATTTACCCCGTCTTTGAGCTTGTCTAAGACAGCAGGATGTGCAGTGGCTTTCTTGTCCTGTTTAAGGAAGTAGCTGTAAATTGAACTTCCTCTCTCAAAATTAAGACGTTCGAATGGGTAACATCGTACCTTTATTAGCCCCTGTTTCTGCAAGACTGCAGGTGAAGAGCAGATTGCACCAAATATTCTTCCAGCTGATTCTTGTTCCTTGAGCAACTTCTTCAGAATTTTTGACTTATGCAGCCGTTCAGCCCCAGCAGTTCCTCCCTAAAGAATTAGAACCAATTAATAATAAAAGCGTGTGATGAACCTACAAAAATAATCCCGTTTGTGAGTAAGATACATTTGCCTAAATTTTTGGAGAACTAGTGAAATGCTGGTTAAATAAAAAGAGAAGTATTAGCCTCACCGGGAGGATAATCAAGTCATATATGGAGTCAGCAATAGCACTGATCAACTTGTCTGCAACAATTTTTGTTCCACTTGATGCCAAGACCTGTGCTGATTTTTCCACTGAAGCCACCACAACATTCACCTTTGCTCGTCTTAGAATGTCTATCAAGGTAACTACTTCAATTTCTTCAGACCCGTTCGCTATAGGAATGAGAACCTACAAAATTATAAGGTAACTACTCCAATTTCTTCACTGTCTTCACCATTATGCCACAACATAAAGAACTCATAGGGGTGAGTACATTGTTATTGAACTTAATTCTGTAATTACAATTTAAGTTCCAGTTATATAAAGCAAAAACAAGGAAGGCTTACTTGGGGGGTGCGATCAAGAGACCATCCAACTTCATTGAATTCTTGTCTCGTTGGGTCATCACCTGCAGGATTCATTAACTACACAAATGTATGGAAGTTCCATGAGCACAATCTAAGTATAACAAACAAACAAACCAGATAAAGATGCACGTCAGATACAAATAAATCAAAAGTAAACGCAACAATGAAGCATTCACAAAAGGCTTTTCATAATTGTAAGTTGTGCACAAGCCCTCTGAACTTTAGTTGTATCCTGTTCAATTGGACTTGTAAATTGAGTCGAGAAACAATTTTCTCTTTACACTCTTTTCATATTTGATCCTAGAAATAGAACACAACTCCATTTGCCACCTCTCAACTCAGTGCTGGAAGCGATGGGAAAACCACAAACAAGTTGCATCACTTAGTTAAACATGTCCTCAGAACCTAACTAGCAATAGTTCATGACCGAATTGGTTCCAGCACCTCAACCCAATACAAACTAGATAGAATGATGACATAACTAAATAACAACCCATGAATGATGCAGTTAACCGTCAGCTCAGATTTAAATTAAAAAACAAATTCCATGTGAAGAGAAATTCTAGAACTAGAAGTTAAGAGTTTAAGAATATTACTATTTCATTCACTCACCAAGAGTTCTCCAATTTCTCTGGCAACAGGCTCGCCAAACAGCTGCTCTACTAAACATATGGCAAATTCAAATGAAGTGCCAGGACCACGACTTGTTGTTAGCTCTCCAGAGACTTGCGTGTTAGTTTTCACAGCCCAGAAGGAAGAAAGTTTGTCTATAAATGCAGGATGACAAGTGGTCTTTATGGACACTGCATCAATAAACCAAACCAGGAACACAGACACCGTGCAGAAAGCTAACTCTATAAACTAAAAAGCAGATAGTCACCTGTTTCCTCTTCAGAAGACCCCAAGGCAAAAGAGTGACTGCTGGAGCAGCACATATGGCACCATAAAGTCGCTTCTCCTCAGCTTGCCTGCTTGTGATCTTCTGGAGAACTTCGCAGTCTCTTAAACGAGCAGAACCTGGCATTCCTCCCTATTTCAAGTCTATACATCAGTTACTAATTTAGTTAAATTAGAGATACTAATTACCAAGTCTTTGTAGGCATTAAAAATCTCTACAAGGATGAAAATGCATCAATAGGACAGTGTGACACCAATTAATCAGTTGAATCGTTGTATCCCTGTGCTAGGACTTCTTTCACAGTCGAATCAGTTCCAATCTAATAAATCAATTGTAACAATGCAAGCCTCAACTAACTCGAGTTTCATTTCCCTAGATGGGGAAGGACCATTAAATACCATGACATCTAGACTCTTTAAACACACTACTTAAGTATAACCAACTGCATGTTTTCCAGAGTACATCTTTTAACTAATTCCTGAAATTAACCTGGCATCTCCGATTTGCTTTGCATCTTAGTAATTCTTGAAGTCACCAAGTAAAAGAAATATAAGAGGGGAGAAAGGATACTAGTAGTGGAGTAAGTTTACTAACTTTCAGAAAATGCATTTCAAATAACTCTTCACAACTTGGAACAGACGGATACATATGACAGATAAAAGGGATGCACAGTGCACTAAAGCTATGCGCAAGGTGCGCGGGAAGGGCCCGACCACAAGGGTGGTATCCTCCTTGGCAGAAACTTTAGCTGTTACTCCAAGGCTCACTTCACAGATATTTCAATGAAAAGATCAGATCATGTAGACAACACTAAAAGGAAATCTCATACTAACCGGCAATGCAACAAGATCAAATGTTTCGTCGGAACAAGTAGAGATGAAAGTATCAGCGACTAGCCTAGTGCCTCCATATGCTTCAACCTCCAACTGCTGCTCTACTGATGCCACTGTTACCTCCGCACCAGCCCGCCGCAGAACATCAGCCAATATTACAGCTTCCATTTCTTCTGTGCCAAACCCAATCGGCACAAGAACCTACAAACACCTCAAAAATGAAAATACAAAGCAAAACTCAATAAACCTCTATAGTAATATCCATTCTCACTATTAAAAGTCTATTAGTCAATCAACTTTCCTCTTTAATTTACGTACAAAGCAAATGAATAAACAAAACAAAAAAGAATGATACTCTCCACCTTTTTGGGAGATGCGGAAGCGGCAGTAGTAGTTATGGGATCTAATGTAGGAGTTACAGAGAGGGTTTTAGCTGATTTTGAAGAGGGTTTTTGCATAGCTGGTGAATTTCTCTGCCGAGGAGCTACAAATTTGACAGAAGAAAGTTTATGACTGAAATTGAAAAGTGGAAACGTGGCAGTCGAAACTGAGAACAATGGAGATATGGACTTCATTGTTCCTGTATAACAATTTAGATTTTGGTTGCCGGAGATTATGATATAGCCGCCGGCAGGAATGTGTAACGACGGAAACACAAGAATTGGGGTGAGGTATCGGATAATGTCACAAGTTAAAAAAAATATATATATACATTTTTATTAATGATTTTTAACCATGTTTTTGGGCCGTGGGTCTGGTTGAGTTGTATCAATGGTATCAAGGGACTATATTGTGCCTCTTGAATGATGAAAGCTGATATCATAGTGGAATTGAATTTTGGTGATTTTGACTTGACACATAATAGATATTTTTAAATTAAAAATATGAAAAATATATTACTATTTTTTTTAATTTTATAATTTTAAATTTATTATGTGAAATATTAAAATCAAGGATTTATAAAAGAAGTAAAAAAAAGCTATTTTTTATATAAACTAAAATAAAAAATAAAACAAATAAATTGAAAGAAAAATGCACTGGTGCTTCAAAAAGGAAAATAAAGATACAAACAACTACTCTTTTATTCTCATATCTCCTATTTTTTCCTATTAATTCGTATTAGATACCATAAGAGTATACATATATATTCTGATAGTATCAAAGAGGAAGAGGTCGTGTTTCAATGAAAATACTATCAAATTGCTGCTTGTCACAACCGAAGTATATATATACTCTAATGGTATTGAAGAAGAAATAATAGTGCTTCAATAAAAATAATATTCGTTTACTCGTTGATACCACCGGAGTATGTGTATACTCTTTGATACCATCAAGAAGGAACAAGCTCTTTAATGAAAAAAACTACTTAATTGTTGCTTGATACCATTAAAGATTATATGTAATTTGATGATACTAATAATGAAGAAGCAGTGATTCAATAAAAATACTATTTATTTACTTCTTAATACAATTAGAGTATTAAAGAATTAGGGGTGATAGTCATGTAATATAGAACAAGGGCTCAATCAAATAAAATATTTGGACCTTATATCTAAAGGGAGTAAATATATTAAGTTGGGTTCAAATTTTGTAAAAAAAAAATTCCAGTGGGTTCAATTTGCGTAGTCTTTCCTAATTGCACCAAGAGACACTAAAATAACAAAAAAATAGCTCTCGTTGTATAGACATATATTGTTAACGTATATTTATGTATCATGATGTATATATAGCTCATGTAAATAGTATACATTGTATAGTAGTTTATACTTTTCATAATTTTTAACAAACTATATTGTATAATCGTGTATAATTTCACTGATTTTGAGCTATTTTTTATGCAAATAAAACCTAAGCTACTTTTTTTGTAAAGTTTTTAATTTTTTTAGTCGTAAGTGTTGTATTTTGTTATTTCTATGTTGCATTTGGAGCGAAGAAATAATATGAAATCATCTTATTGTATATGGGTTGTGATTATTTAATAAATTAGCTGCACCCAATCCTTCGTTACAAAAGCAAATAATAGAGTGGATTACATATACACTGGCCGGTTTATTCTCGCTATCGCCCATATTCAAGTTGGTAAAATTTTTAATTGATTCAAGCGATTTCAAAAAAATAATAATTTGACTTGTATTTGTATCATATATTAATTCATGTTACCATCAAGTGTAATCATGTTCTAAAACTTAACATAAATAGAACTCATATTAAGAATTAAAAAAAAAATACTAATCAAATTTTAATTCGACAAACTATCTAAAATCAAACAAATTGACCTCAACATGTCGAGGATTACATGACTAAAATAAAAGAGACATTTAGCGATAATAAATTTCACTTTTAGCAAAAATTATTGCAACAAAAATAATTTGTGGCAGCATCCATTGATGGCGAGAGTATTCATTCGAGCTCCATTATATAAAATATTATTTTTATTTATGAATATATAAAATTTTGATATTGTCTATATCTTTATATAGTAGTTGCCAGTGATATGATTCACAATATATCTTTATATATTGACGTGCAAAAAATTATAATTTGAGTTTGGTATCCCGAACTATATACATGATCATTAAGATGATACTAGTGTAGATGCATAATCCTACGCAAAAAGGAGTTATTGGCCAATTCACTTATCTTAGTTAAAAATAAATTGTTGAATAAGGTCTTAGTTCTAACTTAGATCCCAAAAGCTAACTCAAAGGAAGGAGGATTGCCTAAACCAGAAGGTCTTAGGCCTAATTCACATCCCAAAAGCTAGCTTAAAGGGAGGAGGATTGCATAAGTCTTATAACGATTCCACTCATTCCATTAACCACCAATGTGGGACTTTGTATCTCAACATAAATTTCCTTAATTATTATTGTAGGTCATATACACCAGAAAAAATAAATTACAATCTATGAATTTCATGCTAAAAAATCATCTAAACCTACTTGCTTAGTATTTATTACTAATCAATTTTAACAAATAAAGCTCTCAAATTTTTTTATATAAATATTATATTTATTTAATAACAAATACTATTTATATATAATTTTTAAATTAACGTAATATATACATGCATTATGCTTAACTAGTATACTTAATTAAAGGAAACATGTTATAAAAATTCTAGAAGCTTGTCTTTTGTATATAACTTAATTGTTGTATTCTTTAATTAGACATTTTCCACGTGATTGATTTGTCATCTCAAACTAATTAAATTTAAATAAGCATTACGTTACCCATGAAAGCTCATCGAAAGATGGCAAATTAAATAACTCATGAATCAAAGCAACCTGCCAAGGAGAATATATAACATTTGTATTGCAAAAATAAAATATAGTAGCATTGGCCATTGAGATCCAGTTGAATTTCCACATTTATTTCATTCCTACTATTTTAATTGTCATAATTTTTATATTTAGAGTCAAATTAACTATGTTAATTTTAGTTAACATTTTAATATATATATTTTTATCATATTAATATGAAAAAAGTTGCAATTAATAATATTTTTCTATAGTTTTTTAATATATAATTTTTTATTTTAAAATATCAAATTAATTTAATATAATGTAACTTTAAAAATTAATTAAATTAATTTTCAAAAAGCACATCATAACAACTAAAATAAGACAAAGGGACTGTAATTTTTGATGTCTCCGTTTGTTAGTACTTTTCAAAGCTTAGCATTTGTATATTCCTTTTTGTTGGCTTTGGGTGTGGAGTTTAATTTCCACATGATTGTCATTAGTCCTTCTTTAGTACATTGATCACGATCACATTACTTGGATGTCAATAATTAATTTGGATCAGGAAAATAAATTTAATTTACCTGATCTCTGGAAATTGTAACAATTATTATTAAATTATATTTGAGTCAAAAAAATTTAAAATTATTTTTTTTATTTTTATGAGTTAGTAAATTTATGTATACTTTACTTTTCTTCGACCCTATTTTATGGGATTCTGTTCAAACTTATTTAAATAAAATTAGCAACGGATCAGTAGAGTATACCGGATAATCTTGATTCTTATCTTTTGTATTCTTTGTATTTGACCTTCTTTAATTTATTAATCATCACATTACTAGTGTATCTTTTTAGGATCAAAATAAGTTTAATTTGTATTTTGAAGTTTCTATTGAAATTCGAATTTAATATTAAATCACATATGCATTTTACGTGTTGCCATTTATACCTTCCGTGCTTTTCTAGTCAGCTTTTTATATATATATATATATATAATCAATTTATAGTGTTGTTTTAATATAATATTTGATTTTTTTTTAATCTTAATATATCGAATTGATGCAGTCTAATTTGACAATTGCAAATAAAATATCTGTCAAAACTGATTTCGCAAGGAGTACGATGACAATGAGAAGAAAAACCCAAGTATAGTTCTGAATTAGTGCCTGTTTAAATTGATTTATTTTAAGTGTTTTTAAGTCAAAATAGCTTTTTAATTACTCATTTTTACTTGGCTCCTGATACTATTTTTGGATGTCCAATAATACTTGTTCACTTTATGAAATCAAGAGATAATTTTACACTTAGTTCCTAATTTATTCTTATTATTAATTATAATTATTTTCCCATTATATTTTTCAGCTTTAGCTTTAATGTGTCATTCAAACACTTTCAAAACTTAAAAAGTATAATCAATCTTTGATCCACCAAACTGTTCAGAAGTTGTCATTTCTTCTTCTTCTTTTTTTTCTTTTATTAGTCTCTGTTAATTCGAAAATTTTAGTACAAAATTTTTATTGATAAATTTAAATAGTGCGCACATATGTATAGCAATGATAATTGTTTTTGCTGAACACTTATATAATATAGTGTTAATACATTTGATAGAGAATTATTTATAAAATATATATAATATATACAAGTTTTATTGATGGGTGACATACTTATTATACACTTTAATACATTTATAATATATTGTATCAGTTTCTTATCAAGAATATTGCATCCATAATGTATTTTTAATACAGATTTATCATAGTATTTATTGTTATATATTATTATAAATAGTAATAAATAAAAAAATACCACTAAAACCAATAATCATTTATTAAAAAACGCTCGTTCAAGTAACTTTTTGTAGATAATATCTCATATCGTCACTCAACTTAGAGTATGTTTAACATTGCTATTGAGAGATCAAAATATTTAATTTGAGAAATTTAAAAACACTTTTTTTAAAAAAAAATTGAGCTGTTTGACCAATCAAATCAATTATATATAATAATAGAAAAATAAATTATCTTTCTCTTGATATGCTTAAATGAACAATTTAAAATGACAAATAATTTAGAATAAACAGTTAATTAATACTAAAAATAAAAATAAAAATTTTATTTTATTTAAAGTAAACGGGGTTGAAAATGTGGCATGACTTTTTTAACAACAATAAGGATTCCTTTTTTTTTTTTAAAAAAAAAAGTTAATTAATTAGAAATGAGATTTCGTAGGATTCTGAATCGAGAAAATATAATTAACTAACCTGACATATTTACACATGCATGCATTGTTAATTGTTACTATATTGTTTTATATATTCCTTTTTTTTTTTTGGTGAGGGTTGACATCTGGAGTTTCCACATGATTAATTGACTATTGATCGATCATCACATTAATTACTAGGATCTCGTCGTATCAAGAAACCTAAGTTTTGGTGGGAATTCCAACTTAAATCACACATGTACTTAAGCTGGCATTAAGTATTAAATTAATAATAATAATGTAAATAATTGTGGTTGGGGCTTATAAATACGATCCTGGTGAAGGAAAGAGACCACACACTAATTAGCTCCTTAATCACTCGAAATGGCTTCCAATCGTTCTGTCATTGCTATCTTGTTCCTTGTGCTCTTTGTGGCCACCACTACTACTAACGGTACGTACACTTAATAATTTTTATGTTACTTAATAATACGTAGTTGCATGTAATATTATGTATTATTTTTCGTACAACATTGGTCCCGATGATGACATATATATACGTACATGCAGTGATGGGAGATTGCGGTAGCAGATGCAACCGTCACGCTGACTGCGGTGGATTTACTGCATGCCAGTGTTGTAAGAGAACCAACTACCAAGGAGATGGTAACATAGGAAGCTGCACACTTGCTAAGTATGTTTTCTATTGTGGAGCAGAGCCCTAATCGGATCGGAGAAATTAATGCATGCATGCTTTCATTTTCAGTTAACAACAAATACATGTCTACGTACTATTATCATCTCAAGTCTTAAGTGTTGTATTTTCTTATTTCTGTGTTGCATTTAAGTGAAGAAATAATCTGAAGTCGTCTTATTATATATGGTTTGACGTGCTCAATTACCTTGTCGCTTGTGGAGCTGATGAGCCCTGAGCCATGATATCAAGTCGTAATAAAGCATCCTTTGTTTTTAAATAACCACAAATAAAGCACTCCATGTGGACTAATGTTATGCTCTTCCAAGTTTCGTCGTTCTGTATTTTGTAATTTTATGTTACGTACGTTTGAAATGAAGAAATTGAGATGAAGCCCTATTATTATGGTTTCTGATTACTCGTAGTTTATTAGCTTCTATATATGATGCGCTTGCTACCAATGACAAAGCAAGCAAATTGTTTTTTATTTTTTTTTTTGAAAAAGAATGAAAACATATGATGATCTGGCATGTATAAAATAAAAATTTAATTATTGATTCTGTGAGAATTTTTATAAAAGTTTGTCATTTGCTTCTTTTGTATGGAAATTTAATTTTCCTATAACGTATCTGGTACTTTTGTTCAATATATATATATTAATTAATATATAATTTTCGTTCTTAAAAAAATAATCTTAAAAATGAGTAACTATTGTTGAGAGTAAAACAAAAAACAAGTTCTCTTAATGTACAGAGAATAAAAAGTAAAAGTAGGAAAACAATTTTAAAATAATGACAAACAAAATTCAATGTGTTGGTGTAATATATCATATACAAATACGTACAATAAATTACAATTGAAAATAAAATGATAAAATTTTAAAAAATTCATTCAGACGGAGACGCAGATATCTTGCTCTCTTTAGAGAGATTCAAGACTACTATGGTATAATCTACACCAATCTAGGAGTAATACACTTGACTTGTTCCCTCCAGGATATAACAACCCAACAATATTGTGTCACTCAAACAACTCTAGATTAATTGAAGAGTCCAAAGCTCCAACAAAAGAACACTTTCCTTTAATATATAATTACTTTGTTTTGTATAGTAAATATAGTTAAAGACTTAGGATATTATCTTTGTCTCAATTCTTTCTTTCACTAACCTTAATATAAACACAATAGAATACTTATCATTTTTCTGCACTATATATTTTCTTATCTCTTTTTTGTCTAACCAAAATAAAGTAAGACCACCACTACTTATAGTGAGTGATGGAGGTTATAAATATGATGTTTGTGAAGGAAAGAAAATCACACCCTAGCTAATTAACACCAACTAATTATCCATCTTGCTAAATAATCCTGCAATTAATCGAATAATGGCTGCTAATCCTTCATTTATTGCTATCTTCTTCTTCCTTGTGCTGTTTGCTGCCACCACGACTAACGGTACATATATATGCTTCTTGACTTTTTTGTTCTTTCTTTCTTAATTGCATGCAAGTTAAACCTATACATATATTTTTCGTTCTAAAAATATGTTATCAAAACCGGCGTACTCACCTAAGTCGATATCGAGAAAAAAATAATTGTGAAAAATCCATTTATTTATAGAAATATTAATTTAGCGAGGTTCTATTGTACGTGCAGTGATGGGATATTGTGGTGCCAGATGCAATTACCACTATGAATGTTGGGGGATTACTGCATGCCTGTGTTGTCAAAGGACGGCTTACCCAGAAAATGGATATCCCGGAACATGCTCGGTTCCTAAGTACATTATCGCTTGTGGAGCTTAGCCCTGAGCCCTAAGTCCTGAACCCTGAGTCATGATATCAAAATTGTAATAATGCATCCTTCCTTTAATTTTTGATGAAGTACTCCATGTGAACTATTGTTATGCTTGTCGTCATCACCATTCTATATTTTGTAATTCTATGTTATGTACGTTTGGAACGACAAATAATATGAGTTAAAGTCGTATTATCATGGTTTGTGATTAGTTAATTAGCTACCAGTAAATGTATGCCTAAAGCAAATAAAGTATATGATCAAAGTTTTGAAATTAGTGTGTTTCTTTTCTTGCTAAAAGCTTTAAATAAAAGAGATAAATAGTAAGTAAATATTTTATTATTTGAATTATATTGTAATAGAAAACATGAATATATTAATTATAATTTATATTGAGGTAGATAGGAGTGGACATGAATTTAAAATTCAATAATAAACTAAGATATTCTATCTCTTGAACATTAGAAGGACGTAAAATTATTAACTGGTTGTTACGCAATGGTGATATTGCTTCATTCTTAAGACATCGAACATCGAATGAGGAAAAAAAAAAGACATAAAGAAAATTAAAAATTTCAATTATTTTTTTTTCTACAAAAGGAATAGAAAAATAACGTATAAACTAAACTAGTATATATATACACGCACATCATTCAAAATATCACTAGCTAGCTAGCAAAGTCGTGTTCCTTTCTAATTTGTTAACAATAATAGGACATTTACTTATTAGGGAAAAGGTTAAAATTTTCCCCGATAAAAAAAAAAAAGACGTTAAAATAAGGAAAAAGAAAACCCACCAATATCTATAATATATATGTATACATAATTCCAAAGATCGTTAGCTAGCAAAGTCGTGTTTCTTTTAAATTTGTAACAACAATAGTAGTTCTTTTTGGGTTGTGATGGAATAAAGCAAAATGACTTTTTAAATTGTCTGTGTTTTTTTCAATTGTGAAGTAACAGTTAGTCAAGACGCTCATCATGGGTCATCTGGAAATAATCGATCTCCCCTTATCCTGCAATGGGCGAGAATCTTTAAGGTATTAGAGTAATGTTCATTGTAATAGGATATTTATTTATTAGGGAAAGGGTTAAAATTTATTAGGGAAAAGGTTCTACTAATAGTGATTGAAAATTAAGCTAACTATATTGGAGACCTCTGAAAATAAAGAGGTCATACCAACTTCGATAAAAATGACGTACATACTTTTTTTTTTATCTATTTAGAAAGAAGATAATCAATTTATTTGTTGTACTTCAGTTTATATTTTTTTACATGATATATTTGAAATTACAAGATTAAACGAGTCTTAATGCATTTGATATAACTTTAATTTAGCAATACAAAATTAAAATTCTATGTCAAATCAAAATTTATCATTTTTTTAAAATAAAAAGTGTATATATATATATATATATTCCTTTTTTGGTGGCTTTGTTTGTGGTTTTTCCACGTGATTGATTGCATCACGTCACCCATGCAAGCGTATATCAGAAGATGGTAAAGTCACTCATGAATTTTGCATTGAGATGGTCAGTAGAATTAAAAATGAAACCGTCAATTAATTAGATATGTGATTTTCAATAACTCTGGATCAAGAAAATAGCATCAAGTTTTTCTGGGAATTCCAACTTCATATATTCACACATGCCTTAATTAGTAGTATTAATTAAGCTGGCATACAGTATTAATTAATTACTTTTTTTTGTTCATCTTTTAATTTATTATTCACTATATTATTCTCGGATGTTCAATAATGAAACTATGATTTTTTAATCATGAGATTGTTGTTCATGGTTACATTCTCGTGAACCCAAATTGAGTCAATGATCATGATTTTTACTACGCATTATTTCGAATTGAGATTGATTGTTTTTGTGCATTGAGCAAAAATGATTTTTGAATTGATTTGGAACATATTTTATCGACTCTAAACGAATATGAATTCTTGAGCATATGATGTTTTGATAAAGAGTTTTGATGAGTTTTTGAAGCGTTAAGAAAGTATATTTCTTTTGTTTTTAAGATTTGATGATTGAAATAAAAGTAAATTGATGAAAGACCATGAGACAAGATGAGATGTTCTCTAATAAGTGATCACCTTGTAGATTTGAGCACAATGATTTGATCTTGGAATAGTATTGAGCATCAATTACGGTAAGAGTATGAATAACTCAAGCCCCAAAAGCTACGTAACTAGCATAAGAGAGGACTGAATCATTAAAGTTGGATGTGTCCTCACTTGTCCCAAAAGAGAAATTTGATTGATTGTAGATCCAATAAGGTTGATCGTCACTTACCTTGACAAGATATTGGATGATTGCGACAGTGAAAGTACAATGCTCATAAATCATGACTACTAGTTAGAGAAACTTTCATTTAAAAATTGGCTTGATTTGGTTGAGTTGCATACTTGAGTCTATTTTCAAAGCTTGATTTTACCTTAAATTTGTATGTTTTACTGAGTTGAGTACTTTCGATTATGTCCTTTACTTTTCAACTATTTTACATACCATACATTTTATGTACTGACGTTATTTGACACTGCATCATTTTATAATACAAATATAGGTGCTAGAGATCATCAACAGGCCAGGCGCTCCGATGATGATCTATTTGATTCCGAAGATAGTACTAAGACCTTCTTACATTTGGAGGAATAATTTTTATTTTATTTCCTAGAGTTGAGCTGTTATTTTATTTTGAAGTAATCATGGACTTGCCATTGACACCATAAAAATAGTTGATAAAGATTTATAGATATAAATTAAGTAGATTGAAATTGATTTTTTGAGTTTTTTTTTTCTTTTTCTTTTTTTTTTTTAAAAAAGAGAGACTATTCTCATGATTTGGTATTTTATTTGGATGTTTTACTTCAAACTACTTCCTTACTGAGTTATTGATTTGATAGTCCACTTCATTATTTTCCTTATTATTCATTATATATATTGAGTTAAGAAAGAGGACTCTTATATTAGTGTTTCAAGTGAAATAATTAGTAACTACTTTTCAGTCTATAGTTGGCATGATTTTTTATTTGGGACAATTATAGTGCACAATTATTCGGTCAGAATATTTATTAAAAAATAGTTATTCATTATATAAACATATATAGTTAGTATATTTTTTATGTATAGTTAAGTTGTATTTAATTTTTAAGTGTATAACAATGTATATTCAATCTATATCGCCTTTATAAGCAATTTGCATTGTATAGTCAATATATATTTTTTATGACTTTTGTCAAGTTATATTGTATAATTATATGTATTTTCTATGATTTTAAGCTATTTTTTATGTAAATAAAAGAGAATTATATCTGTTATATATTAGTTAGTTTATTGTATATATTTGAAATTATCCCTTTTTTGATACCTAAATTTTGGAGTGTTTTTGTATCCAGTATTTGTTGCAATTAAATACTTTTTGCTAAGTTTAAGTACATAAATGAAAAATCGTGCTGATTAATTCAGCTGTAATTATATGTTAATATTCAAAGCGCGCTATTTCTGATATAGGTTAATTATTAGTAGTACATTATTTTATATATTCCTTTTTTGATGGATTTGCTTTTGGAGTTTCTACATGATTGATTTGCCTTCTCAAACTTAATTATTTAAATAAATTAGCAGCAGTTTGATTAGTTAATTTTATATTAATTTATTGTATTTGACGTTCTTTAATTTATTAATCAACTCATTACTCGTATCTCCATTGGATTAAGAAAATAATTTTATTTTGCAGGATCTCTTGAAATTCCACTTAATAATAATTCACACATGCACTTTTTAATTACGTGCTGGCACTGGTAATTCACACATGCATATATATGTATGTATGCTAATCAGTATTCTCGCTATTTCAAAATAAATAAATTATTATGCTATATTAATTACACATATTAAAAAAAAAAGATAAAATTTAATTATATTTTTTATTTTTATTCTTTTCAAACTTCAAATACTCATTTAATATATTATTTATTTCTAATACAAAATTCAATCTTAGAAACTCAATTAATGAAGGTCAAAATTAAAAAAAGAATTCAAAATATCCCTTGAAAAATAAACAATCAATTATTTTAAAAATTCAAAAGTCCCTCGACAATTTAATTATTTTGAAATTGAGGGAGTAGTAGTCCATTATTTTATATATTCCTATTTTGGTGGCTTTGCTTGTGGAGTTTCCACATGATTGATTTGTCATCTCAAACTAAGTTAAATAAATATCACGTAGGAGTATATATGAATGGGAAAATGGTAAAGTTACTCATGAATCAGCGTAACCTGACAATAAACAAATATATATATACTCCATAATATTTGTATTGCAAAAGTATAAAATACACCTCCTAATTGACCATTGAGATCCAGTTGCATGAAAACTGAAATAATTATTTAATTAGAGATGAGATTTCCTGGGATTCTAAATGAAGAAAATAGAATTAAGTAACTTGATATATTCACACATGCTGTTAAGGTGGTATTTTAAGTATTAATTAATTAGTAACTGAAGATTATTCCAGTCACCATTATTGAAGCTGCTAGTCATCATTGTTGAAGCTGTCAGTCACCATTGTTGAACCTGACAGCCACCATCTTGGACCATATCTTGGTCAAGATTTTGCAACCATCAACAATCCACCATTTTTGAAAATAAATGTTTTTTTCACACTTGCAAAATCCACTATAAATAGAGGTGCAAATCTCATTTGTTATAACCACTAAGAACACCAAGACAAGAGTGTAATGTGTGAGTTTGAGAGTTGTTTTGTAATTTATTCTTGTAAGTAGTAGAAGAAACTTTTTCTCTTAAATTTGTATTTACTAATGCTCAATTGTTTATTTGACTTCAACAGTAACTATTAAAGCTCATAAATACGATGTTTGTGAAGGAAAGAAAATCATACACACAAGCTAATTAACACTAACTAATATATTACCGATCTTGCTTAATAATCGAAAATGGCTGCGAATCGTTCAGTTGGTATGTACATATATATGTTTCTTGAATTATGTTGTTTCAGTCTTATTAGTATTAATTTAGAGAGATTCTATTATACATGCAGTGATGGGAGACTGTGGCATGAAATCAAGTCGTCATTAAGCATTCTTTAGTTTTCAATAACTACAAATAAAGTACTCCATGTGTACTATTGTTATGCTCTTCGAGTCTAAGTGGTGTTGTCTTTTGTGTTATGTTCTATGTTACGTTCGTTTGGAATGAAGAAATAATACGAGTTAAAATCGTATTTATCATGGTTTGTGATTAATTAATTAGCTTTTATATATGATGCATTCACTACCGTAACTGTTTGCATAAAAGGAAAGCATATACTTCATGTATCTATACCTATATACTTCTATTATATAAAAAGATGAAGTGGATGATGACTAAGGATAAAAATATAATTTCACATTAATAAAAATTTATCATAAAATATAGCTAAAAAGAAAATATTTCTATAAATATTTTTCTATTATTTTATTTCATAAAAATATAAAATCAATAATGACCATGCATGGATAAAAAAAGTAATTTCACATGTTAACAAAACTAACAAAAATCTAACTAGAAAGATAAGTAAAAAAAAATAATTCTAGAAGTATCTTTCAATAAAAAGATAAATTTCTACTATATAGAAAGATGAAGTGAAGATGATCAAGGGTAAAAATATAATTTTACACTAAAAAAATCTATCATGAAATATAGCCCCCCCAAAAAAAGAAATATGTCTAGAAATATCTTTTTATTATTTTATTTCATAGAAATATAAAATCAATGATGACCACGGATAAAAAAATAATTTCACATACTTTCAAAACTAATTCTAAAAGCATCTTTCAATGAAAATATGAATTTCTATTATATAGAAAGATGAAGTGGAGGACGCTATTTTAATGGATCTGATGAACAGGGTATTCAGGCCATTCTTGGATGTTTTTATGATAGTATTTATAGATGACATG